>JAQIWI010002712.1:0-11693 GCA_034698825.1 Deuterosminthurus bicinctus | reverse complement strand
GCATGACTAACTTATTTCATGACTCATTTCACAACCCTAAACCCTTTTCTGGGTGTGATGAATCAGCTTCATTGTTTCATAGACTAAGTTTTAAGGCACCACATCTTCTAGGAATAAGCACAGCAAGGCAACCATTGGCCTAAAGACACTCCTTGCATTAAAATCAGTTGACACTCCAGATGCAGTACCAACCTACGGATCACTCGAATAAGTTGTGAACATTCAGTACGCTGCAGAAATATTTGTGGACAAATTCTTGGCTTCCATCCACAAATTCAATTTAGATACTGTTATGAAGAATAATTTTTTAGCTTATTAGAGTAATTAAAGTTAGTGCTGCTAATTAAATACGAAGGGCTCATTGGAATTTTAAAGCTCAACATGCCCTCAAGTAAAGCGTTCAACTGCCCCCTCTGTGTAAAAGTGTTTCCCGATCAAACGGAACTAAAGGCTCACGCGATTAGCCACACCAAGGAGAAGCCTCACAAGTGTCCCACCTGTTCTGTTGCTTTCGGGCTTTTAGGCAATTTACAACAGCACATACGGGCTGTACATGGTGGCGTCAAAAGAATTTACAAAACGAAGGTCAAGTGTTTATCATGTGATTATGAATGCGGTACACAAGCAAAGATGAAAGTTCACTCGCGAAAGCACTCAGCAGAACGTCCATTTATTTGCATCGAGCCTGGCTGCAGCTTTGACACGAAATATGTTAGAAGTTTAAGAAAACACGTACGCGTGAAACACTGTAACACACGTTCATTTAAATGCCCATCAGATGGATGCAGTTACCAATCCAGTTATTTGGGTTATGTCAAAGTCCATCTGGAAACTCACAACAACGAAAGGCCATTCTTGTGCACTTTTCCTACGTGCAATAAAACCTGCAAGCGGAGATCAAATTTAAAACATCACATCTACAGATGCCATAGTAGTGAAAAACCTTTCAAGTGTTCGACTTGTAATTTTGAAACAAAATATAAAGTCAGATTACGCGAGCATGAAGATGACCACAGAAAAATAAAGCGCTTTCGTTGTCGATTTCCAAATTGCAACCACGCTAGCAATCACAAGAGGTCTTTGAAGCTGCATTTTGACTCCATGCATAGAAAAAAGAATTTCTTCTGTACCGCCCCAGGATGTGACTTTAGATGTGGAAGCATCGTCCTGCTCAGAAAACACTCCAAAATTCACTTTCTCCCTATTTTAAAGTGCCCTCATGATTCCTGTAGCTTCAGCACGAAGAATCCAACGAATCTACGCAAACATTTCTCCTGTCGTCATGGAGACAACCTGTCAGTCACGCAGGTGCTACAAAGACTATCTCCACTTGTGCCTGATGGACAACTTTTTGAGCAGACCTACCTCGCCTGCCCCTTTGCTCATTGTGCATATCAAACTGAGTTCGTCCACCTGTACGAGAACCATTTACAGACTCATGACAAAATAAAAGGCAAATATGCCTGCAATTTTTGTCCGTTGAGATTCCGGGCGTATTCCATCCTTGAAGAACACATTCAAAGTCACACGGAAGAAAGAGGTCTCAGTTGTGTGCATTGTGCCTATGCAACCGCTTATCCAGGTTGTCTAAGACATCATGCCAGAAAATGTCACGGCATTCATGTGATTCCTCGTAAAGTTAAAGCTACAGAGGTACAAAAATGTAGATTATGCAAGAAAATTTGCATGAGCCAGTATGAGCTTGTGCTGCATTCCATGAAACATTTACAACCCGTCGTGGTTTTAGAGCGGATTTTTATGAATACCAAGTGAAATTGTAAATTGGTTCGCCAATAGAAAAGTTATCGAGGTTTATTTCTTGTTTATTAATGCGTCTACGGTTGCCTTCTATGTGAATTAACCTATTACGTATGACATGTGTATTTTGAATACGGTTAGGTATGCTAATTAATGAAATGTAAACCTTGTTTTACACAGAATAAGCAGCTTACAATCAACTTAATAAACGGTTTTCTAATATTAATATTATGTTACTTCTTGTAGTACTGAGATTGTAAGAATCTTAATCTTGTCTAGCCGATAGTAATCCTATTTGTGTAGACCTTAGTCAATGACTTTGACCTGCAGCTCTATGAATAAAAGCTCATATTTTTAGACTGCTCCATGGTTTAGAGAGCATGGTCCAGTGAATGATTCACTGTTGTTTGTCATGCTGAGCCTGCATGCGTCACTTCTCACTGGCTGCAGACATCTAAATACGTAACTTGACGTTGCGTTGTCGTTGTACTGGGTTAATATCCGACTGAACGTCCCCTGCTTATAGACAACCTCTGTCAGTAGTGCGCTCTGTCACCTAAAGCACACATCTTGGCTGTGCCCTCGAGTCTAACTTAAGAACATCTGGAACGTTATATCCATTAACAAAATCGCTCGTCCGTTTCCCTCGGTATCAACAGGTACCCTGCAACAATTGGGTGTAACTTTTAGCACGAGTATTTTAGTGAATCATTCGCTTTGTATAAAGAATAAACTCGTGTTAAAATTAAAGTGAAATGGGGGCAAAGAACAACAGTGGGAAAAAATCGGCAGCCACTACTAAATTGTACAAGTGTCTCATGTGTCCGAAAGCATTTAGACAGCGAGCACACTGAAATACTCACTTAAGTACTCACACTAAAGAGAAGCCTTACAAGTGTCTCATGTGTGCAAAAGTGTTTGCAGAAAAAGGGCAGCTGAATGGTCACATAAAAATGCCACACTAAAGAGAAGCATTACAAGTGCCCCATTTGTCTCGTTGCCTTTGCATCTAAAGCAATTTGAAGAAACACACTTGGAGAAAACACGAAAGGGTGAAACGGAGTTTGAAAATAAAGCCAAGTTTTAAGTGCCCTGAATGCAATTACGAATGCAGTGTGCGGAAAATGATGGTAGTTCATTCACGGAAACACTCCGGAGAAACGCCATACTCGTGCAATAGTCCTGGCTGTAGTTTCAAGACCAAGTACTTGGCAAGTATAAAAAGACATGTAGTTAGACTTCACAACCATGAACGTCCATTTGAATGTCAATTTGACGGATGCAACTACAAAACCAAAGATTTAGATCACCTTCGCCAACACTCCAATGTTCACAGCAATGAGAGGCCATTCTCTTGCACGTTCCCAGGGTGCACTTACACCTCCAAGACAAAAGGTACGCTAAATGGTCACATCAAGAATGTTCATTGTGACGAAAAACCCTTTAAGTGCTCGACTTGTGATTTTGAAACAAAATACGAGGCCAGATTACGCCAGCATGAAGGCGACCACACAAACATTAAACGATTTCACTGCCCATTTCCAAATTGCAACTATGCTAGCAACTACAAGAAAGTTATCCAGCCGCACTTTGACCGCAACCACAGAAAGAAAAGTGAGTGCTGCACATCCCCAGGATGCAATTTCAAGTGCGGAAGCATCGCTGTTCTCAACGCACACATGAAGATCCACGTGAATCCAATTTTGAATTGTCCTGGGGAGTCCTATAACTTCAGTTCGAGGAAACCAGAGGATCTAAGGAACCATGTGGCCCGCCGTCATGAAGGTATCCAGGTGGACTCGGCGGTTGTACCAAGACGATTCAGTCTATTGGCTGAGGGAAAATCTGTTGTGCCAAAGCTTATTGTTTGCCGTTTTGCTAATTGTGAATATCAGACGGAGTTTCAACATAAATACGACCGTCACATAAAGATGCATGACCAGGAAAAGAAGTGTAAATTTTGTCCTCTAAAGTTTCGAAACAACCATGCTCTTGAGACCCACATTCAGAGGCATATTGGGGAAAAACCTTACAGGTGTTCGCAATGTCCCTTCACTACGGTTTATTCGTCCCAGCTAAGAAATCATGCTGGGAAAAACCATGAGATTTATGTGACAGTTCGTAAAATAAAAACTACGGAGGTAAATACTTGTAGAATATGTAAGGCAATTTGTATGTGTCACAATGAATTTGTGCTGCATTCTATGCGGCATTTACAGGCCGTTGTTGTTTTGGAGAGACTGAGCGTGAGTAATAATTGAAACAGTTCAGGTTGGCACCTGAAAGATGGCCGAGCATAATGCGGTTGTTAATTTGTAATAAACATGTATTAGATCAAGATATCTCTGTAAAGTAAATTATTCTATTTGCCATCCACAATAAAATCACACCTAGTAGAAAATGAAAAGCATATGTAAGGTGTCGTAATAAATAGTAGCATTCTTAGCATTTTTACGGATTACAAGTGCGGCGTCTTTCGTTTGGAATACCTCTAGCTGAATATAATGATAAATTTAAGCCAACAAGGACCTGTGTTTCGGCAAATATTTTCCCAAAGGTCTCAAAACCCTCACCTTTTCAAGCCGGAGATTTTTTTTCTAGGTTCTATTTATGGGCTTTACCCAGAAGCACTATAAATGAAGGTTCACATGTGCGTGGCTAATCCACCCCTTTTTAGAAAGCGTTTGGCGACCATGGGCACGGCGCATCATTCAGTTAATGTTGTTCGTGATGATGTGACTGCTGCCATCAGAAATTTCCCTTGCTGGAGCATTTATAAATAATTTGGGGTCGATTGACTTTGGTTTCTCTGTCAGTCTGGATTTCTCCTGCCACCAAGCCTCTTCAGTTCCACCCGATCGTCTCGCGTGAGCCCATTTAATCGCCGTGCTATTATCGAGTGCCATATGAGAACATTTGGATTCTCGCTTCAATCAAAGAAATCAATCCCGACTAAATATATTTTTACCCAGCAACACTACTGCAGAACTGTGAGCTTATTGGTGTGAAAATATTACTGCAAGTGAAGGAAAATAAAGAAATTTGAAGCAATCGGTGGCCATTGTAAAAATGTACAAGTGCCTTATGTGCCCAAAGGCTTTCATTACACAACCACGCCTGAATCAACACATATATAGCCACACAAAAGAGAAGCCTTACAACTGCCCCACTTGCTCTGCTGCCTTTGAATCTAAATCTAATCTAAAACAGCACACAAGGCATATGCATGATGGGGTGAAAAGAACTAAACGAAATAAACCCAAAAAAATAAAGTGTACTCTTTGTAGTTATGAGTGCGCTTACCGTTGCGAGATGAAAGCTCACTCGCGGAAACACTCAGGAGACTTTTACTCCTGTTCCAATCCTGGCTGCGGATTCAAGACGATGTATTCGGATAGCATGCGAAGACATTTAGTTCGATTTCACAATAATGAACGCCCCTATGAATGTCAATTAGACGGGTGCAACTACAAGGCCAAAGATCCAGATCGTCTGCGCGAGCACCTCAAAGCCCACAGCAATGAAAGACCATTCTCTTGCACGTTCCCAGGATGCAATTACACCGCAAAGTCAAAAGGCGAACTGAAAAAACACGCCTATAGAGCTCATTGTGACGAAAAACCCTTCAAGTGCTCGATTTGTGAGTTTGAAACGAAGTACAAAATCAGATTACAACAGCATCAAGATAACCACAACAATATCAAACGCTTTGAGTGTCCATATCCTAACTGTGACTATGCTTGCAATCACAGAAATACTATCCGATGGCATATTGACAGTAACCATAGACCAAAAAATGTACTTTGCACGGTCCCAGGATGCAAGTTCAGATGTGGAAGCAACGCTCAGCTCAAAAGGCACGTCAATAGCTCACACATAAATCCAATTTTAAAGTGTCCCAAAGAGTCCTGCAACTTTAGTTCAAGACATCTAAGCGTTCTCCGCAAGCATGTGTCCTGCCGTCATGAAGATATCCAGTCCGTCTCCTTGGTTCTACCAAAACGATCCAGACAAATGACTTCGGGACAAGTTGACGTGCCCAAAAAACTGGCCTGCTCCTTGTCTAATTGTGATTATCAAACGGAGTATCCACACCAGTACGACCGTCACATAAGGTCTCACAATGATGAAGATAACCGGAAACATGAATGTAAATTCTGCCATTTAAAATTTCGGGTGTATAATCGTCTTGTAATTCACACTCAACGGCGGCACACAGACGAAAGACCTTACAGATGTTCACATTGTGACTACACGACCGTTTTTACCGTGCAGCTAAGGTATCATGCTGGAAAACGCCACAACATTCATGTGATTCCTGGTCAAGTAAAAACTGTCGGGAGAAAAATTTGTAGATCATGCAAAATGGTTTGTATGAGCCAAAATGAATTTGTGCTACATTCCATGAAACATTTACAACCTGTCGTAGTTTTAGAACGGATACAAGTGAATATGAATTAAAATGGTTATAAGGATCGCCAATGGAAATGTTGTCAGGAGTTACTTGATTAGTTACCTTTTCTTATGCGGATTAAGCTACGTACAAACTGTGCATTTTGTTTACAAATGGGTGCAAATGAAATATTCAACTGTTGTTGTTATTTGTACAGGCTCAACAGGTTGCAATGGTTCAAATACAGGGCTCTCCTTCAAATTCAATGTAAACTTACAATTCTCAGAATAAATCTTACCTAGCCGAAATTAATTCCACTGGCGTTTAATAACTTTTATTTATTTTACATAAAAGAGGCAAGGAATCGAAGTCATAAATTCCTGCTTCCGTAATTCCTCGGTCTGTATAGTAAAGTTACCTGTATTCAAAGAAAATTAAAGCACTGACAGAAAATTGGATTCAACATGCGAGCATTAACTTTAATGGGTGCACTTGAACAAAAGGGATGAAGCTACTGAATGTAAATCTTAGCCCTAGTTGCAGTTATTATCATGCATCATCATCCTTTTCCATATTCCTGTCAATTTGATAGTGCACAATCTAAGTATAGATGACCCTCGATAACCTTCAGTCCGACTTACATTTCTATTCTCAGTAAATTTGCAAATGAAGGCAACGCTGAATACAAAATTCGCATTTATCTGAAGAATATCCCCAGTTCTAAGAACTCGTAAGCAAGTTAGCTGGAACGTCAATGGGACTCTTATGCAGATTATTGCACACATGAACTGGCAATGGTTTGCATTTAAAAGGCTTTTCTAAATTGCAACTCAAATCATTCTAATACCTTCTACTTTCAAGATCACTTCAGTGAAATTCTTTAACAGGGAGCAGTACATTGTTTCATATGAATCAGTCAAAGAATTTGCTAGTTATTTCTACAAGTCTGTTAAAATGAACCGAGCCATTAATGTGTGCATTATCTGTGCCGTTCTCTGCAGCTCTCTGCTAAAGAATGTGGAAGCACAGTCAAGTAATCCACCTGATAGTGTGACCGTGATCGAATCATTGGAAGCTTTAAAGGAAGTTGTCGAAAACTTACGGACCGAAATTAAGGTGCAAGCATCTGCGCTAAACAACTTGGATGCCAAAGTAGATGACCTAAAGACTTTGCTGATCAACTCGAAAATGAAGGAAGAAGAGCAAGTGGTTTCTTTGAACAAACTGGATCTACAAACAAACACGCAGTTGGCTTCGATCAACAAAGTTGAAGCCGGTTTAAAAAATCAAACTACTTTGCTAAAAAACTTGGTGATCTCCGAAGAGGTGCAAGCTACTAAATTGACAAATTTAGAGGCCAATATGACAACTCTTGGTGACAAGGTGCGGTCGTTAACTGAAGGAATCCAGAAATTGAGAGAAAAAAAAGGCATTGTCGAAGGGATCATCGCAGGTACTTCAAGCGGCGTTATCGTCATTCCTCTTGACTCGAATAAACAAACAAAAATTTTCGGTAACGATACGAGAGGGGGCGTTGCATTTAACTGGGAAAGCCGCAAAGTCTATTGGATTGAATACCAAATTGGAATAAAGACTGCGAATCTTGATGGAAGCTCAGAGAAGCTGCTAATTGCAGGTAATATATAATAAAAACTTACTCCTGGTCAACTTCTAGATAGATTTGACACATTGTGCCCTTATGAAAATTTAGGAAAATTCGGCCTTCACGGATTAGCTGTGGACCAGATCACTGGAAACTTCTACTACGGAGCATACCGATCAATCCGGGCATGTGACACAAATGGCAAGAAATGTAAGACTGTCGTTTCGGGGAAAAATAACACAGGAATAAGTATTTTTGGGGACATTGCTCTCTTTCCTTCAGAAGGGTAAGAACTTATTTTTACAAAATCTGCTCGTTTTCAATCGCGGCCGATATAATTTTGGTGTGCTCTTAGATTAATGTTCTGGTCCAATCCTCACAACAAAAGTGTAACTCGAGCCAATATGGACGGAACGCACGCAACTGTGGTGATTTCAGATGATATATATGGTCTCTACTCAGACGAGTTTGCAGAGAGACTCTACATAGCGAACTATAGGAGCAAAAGTATCGACGCATACGATTTAAGCACAAAAACTCGGAATATCCTGGTGAATGTTACAAATCATCCGTACGATGTTGCAGTTGATGGAGACACTTCGTTTTTTGGTAGTTACGGTCCTATCTACTCTGTTACTCAAGATGGAAATTTAACTTCAATAGCCAACATAAATGGATTGGTGTTTCACATTGCTTTGTACGGAAGACACAAGGTATCCTCACGTCCAAATCCTTGCAAAGACTCTCCTTGTGCGAACTTGTGCGTACTGACCCGGACTTCTTATACTTGTTTGTAACTCAAATTGAACTTGTTTGATACAAGGTGGTGCGGTGTAGACTGCAGCACTTGTAACTATGGAGATATGCTCAAGCATTTCAATGGGTCAGATCATCCTCGCAGTAAAAGAGTCTTAAAGTCCAAAAGCATAGCTAGATTTTGTTCATTAAATTCATAACTTTTAGCGTGATTCTTGAAATCAAACTGCACTTCATTCTGCGAACACAAAAGTTGGAAAGAGTTGGTCTCCATAGGGTTAGGGTCGTCTGAAAAGCATTGTCTGACAATTCAGACTTCATAGAAAGCTGGAATGGGGCAATGCAAGCAACAAAAATCCGCGCAGTATTCCAAAGGCATTCCATCTGTTTACAATTTTTCTCTCGTTCAAAAAAGTGAAGTTCACCGTTCACAGTAAAACTTAATTGACAGCTGACAACTTTTGATCTTTTGATGAGTTCAACATGGAATCATACACAATGAGCAGATGCTTGATCTGCCGTAAACCGACACTGGACAAATCTTCAACAGATTCTGAAAAACTTGACTCAAACGCATCTCTCCTGCTAGAATTTCTTCATTGTTTTCATAAAAATGATCTTGACAGCAAAGTAGTTGACCTGTCAGTATCATGTTCACGTCCATTCTGTCCAACTTGTGAACAGTTTATTACAGAACGGAGCAGCATCAAGACCCAAGTGACTCAACTATTGCAGCGTGCTATTAAAATAAAAGCCACACTCTCGGCTTTTCTTCTGTCTGCACCTCAGATTCAAGAGCCAAATCATGACGATGATCATGTCACTGAAATTATCAACAACAGAATACAGAATTCTAAAGAGGTCGAGCTTTCCCTCCTGCTCCAGCAAACAGTTGATGACATTCGGAATGAACTCCAGAAAAGTAAATATGCTCAATTAAACCCTTGAAGGTCAAGTAAGATTTATTGACAATGGATTTTAATTGCAGAATACTCGGTCAACGTTCTGGTGGACAAGATTCAAGTTTCTTGTCCACCAAGCAAGTTGAATCTTGAAAAACTTGATCCTTTGTCGGGTCATTGTGACAATGATGACGAGCCAATGGATGATTGGAGGGGCGATGATGATGTTTCCGATCCGGAGTACTCGCCAAGTGAAGACCAAATGGTCAATGAGAAGACATCCGAACAAATCTTTGAAACTAGAAGAACAATAGAAGAGGAAGCCAGCTCAGATGATTCCGGTGATGACCCTTTAGAACTCGATGAAATGAAGGCCAATCGAAAATCAAAGACTCATAGAGGCTTCAGACCAAAAAGACCCACTGGCGCTGTGCAAAGTAATCAGTCCTTGCACTTTTCCGACAGCATTTAAGCTTCCTGCCACATAATTTACCCAACTTAAAACATTTATTTAGGAAAGCAAAAGTTGCCGTTGATGAGCAAAGACTTTATCCCTGACGGTCCGAACAGATTCAAATATGAGGGAATGTCATTCCAATTGAACCAAGAGGACCAGACGTATACTTGCGATGAATGTGGTTTCATAAGCTCACCATCAGCACGGTCCATCCGGGATCATATTCATCGTCATTTAAAAACAGTCCCAAAGAAAAAAGGCATGCTCAATTTTTATTATTTTCTGTAGACATTTAGCTTGAAAGATTCATTCATTACACCATGAAAGTTTTGTGACAACTTGTGAATGAACTTGAACCTTCCATTCTACTCCGAAAAAGGAACAAAGGAATGGAAAAAGTCCCAAAAACAAGTAGTACCAGATGGGCCCAACAAATTCAAGTACAATGACCATGGCCTCAAGCTGAATGATGAAGATCAGTGCTATTATTGTGACGCTTGTGACTTTAAGGGAAACACCGTCATACATAGCGTTCTCTTGCATATTCGAGAGATTCATTACACTGAAGAAGGTAAACAGTTATATTAGTAAATCTCCAGGACACATAAATTTAAGCTAACAAAGTTAACTTATGTTGTAGAAAAACAAAACTTGACGGCAGTTCAAATAAGTGACACCGAATGGGTCTACGGTGGAGAATATAAAATAATTAGAGTGGGTGAGAAGCTTCAGTGTGTGTCGTGTGGGTTTACACACGCCAGGTTAATTTTTGTTTGTCGTCACATACGAACCAGTCATGTTGGCATGGAAAGTGCTGATAAAGTAGCTCCGTTGCAAGTTACCGACGAGCCGCCCGTTAAAGACTTAACCCGTGAGTGCTGTTGTATTACACTTTCTTAAGATCTTCAAGGTATCATAATGAACGTTTCTATTCATTCTGTAGCAATTGAAGGAACACATAAATCTGTGCCTTACACATTCTATCCCGCTGAAAACAAGTACACCTGTGGGATTTGTCAAGCCAAACTCTCCGCCGGTCGAAGCAATATTACCCGCCACATAAATGATCTTCACACGGGTAAATTTACACTCCTTCAGCCTTGTACTTCTTTCTAAATTACTCGTTGTTTGCAGCCCTGAGTGTCATTTGTGAAATTTGTGGGAAGGAACTCTCGTGTCAACGAGCTTATCAAAGGCATATGAAAAAACATCTAACTGAGCCAAAGAACTGCCCCACGTGCAATAAGAAATTTTATTGCCTAACGACATTCAATCGGCACCTGAAAATTCACGTACTTGGAGAGGCAGCCTTTAAACACCAGTGCGAGTATTGCGGGAAGAAGTTTTATCTTCAAGCTCAATACAGACAGCATGTTCGGATTCATACTGGGGAAACGCCGTACGAGTGTGGGGATTGTGGGATGAAGTTTCGTCTGGTTGTTCACTTGACAAATCATCGCCAAAAAGTTCATGGCGTCCAAAAGGGCCCAGCTCGTAATATGATAAGGACCAATGAATGATGCGAAGAAAATTATTTGATTCGTCTATGAATTAACGTTTATGGATTTTTAGTTCCAAATTGTTACTTCACTGATTAAATACATTTGTAACAAATCAATTCAAATATAACTCCCAAGTGTTTTTTCCTGTAACAAATGTCCAGTAGCCAGTCGTCTAGTGACACAGTACCTCGTCAGGCAACAAAACCGTTAGGCCCTTCAAGTGTATTCAAGTCATGTTTTCAAACCTACAGGGTGGCTATTAAGTCCTGTCTCATAACTTTGACTTGCTATAGAACTGAAACGCGTGGTACGATATTGCTGA
>JAQIWI010002711.1:0-11694 GCA_034698825.1 Deuterosminthurus bicinctus | reverse complement strand
CCTATTTATAAAACTATAAGTGCTAATAAACTCTGATGTCGCTACACTTGGAATAATTCGGCGTCCGTAGGACGACGAGCTCACTAGTTTTAATTTAATTACCACGAATCTCGCCACTGATATTGTATTACGTTAAACTTTATCGCTGCTAAACTACGAAACAAATTGAAGAGGCTGGTGCAAAGGTACGGCAGAAACAACATTCCGTTAGTTTCTCATTACAATCGATTAATTGGACGATCGCAGCCGGTTTGCAAAGCTAGGACGTCGTGATAACAACCGTCATGACTTTTGCCCTGACGGCGTTGCTTGTAACTGATGCCGTATACGTGAAAGGAAAGGCAGATGGGCTCGTTTCCAATCTAGCAAGCAATCAAGTTATCATTTAACAAGCTCAATCACATGAGCAAGCAACTTCGCCTGTGTCCCATTCCCATTCTGGGTTCTATACTAAATGCAGGGGTGAGAGATGAGAAGGAGTTGAGACGATATTTAGTCACTGTAAGACTGATCACAAACTGATCATCGACTGATCATATTTTATTCACTGACACTGACCTCTTATATACTAGAAGAGAAATGCAGAAGTAATCACAACACAGGAAATGCCATACTACCTCGTCATAACATTAAAGTCTAAGTTCCTACTTGTGCAATGATGAGCTATGTTGGCTATGCGGATGGAATACTTGAACCATTTGAAGACCGAAGTAGAATGGCATGAGCCAGTTGTCGTGGAACGTAAGTTGAGCACGTTTGATTAACTACACATTTTTCAATACCAAATTTTTCATGCTGCAATGGACAATGATAACACTCGAGGTCAAAGAGTCATGACAATAATGGCTGCATTCATCCCAGTGACAAAATAAATCAACTACTTGCATCCCCTTGCAATTTTTCCTCGTGGATTTCATCTCTGTCCATTAGCCATTCAGGCTTTTCGTCACTGATTTTTGAGTGGACTTTAAAGCCTTTGCCATGGGGCATTTTTAGTGCAAAGGAATTCAATACAAGTTTGCAAGTGTTAATAGTTCAGGATTATAATGCTGAAGCAAGCGTTTAAATTGAATTAAATTACCACCGAAATTGGACCCACGCATTTAATGGAGTTGATACCAGCCTTGGTCATTTATTGCTCTGGGATGGCATTGCATTGTAGAATCTTTGTGGGCTCTCTCTGTTGAGGTTATTACAAGTATTTCTGTACTTGGGTTTTTAATGCTTTTTTAATTGTATATTGTTAAACAGTTTATTTCCATAGTCAACAATTGGGATACAAATTTATGCAGCTGTTACATGCTTTGTTAAAAAACAAGACTTATTGTAATAAAAGAGTACAAATTTGCTACTTTAAAAAATCTAAAGAGGAAACTTTGCTAACGAATAATTTTAACTGAAGCATCACTTCCCATACAGAGCGTCTGGTTCAATCTCATAGCAGCCAATATGTTCGACCGTTGCTCAGTCACGAAGCAAATCTACGTTTTCACATTAATGGGCATTTTGTGGAGCAGATTGAGCGGTAGGTTTAATACAAATTACCAAATTATTTTTCACTATCTATACTTGAGCAATGTTACAGTTGGAAGTAGCAAGCAAGCAGAGATAGAGGTTTCATCCCGCCTCGCTTCATCCCTTTGCGCCTTGTACACAAACTTCCAAGATAACAAAACAGTGGCGAAAGAGCCACTGAAGTCAATGCCACCAGGCATACCTGTTCTTGACACCAACTGTGATACTTGGGTGCGCACCTGCAGAGAAGGTATAAAATCTCAAATGCAATATTTTTTATCAGAATGTCTTGCGATGTTGAGTGGTAGTCGACAGTTCTTATTATGAACTTGCAGATTGTGAGACATGGAGTTTGGAAAAAGAGTCCAAATGTAAGTACAAAAAAGAAAGAGGAGCACGAATAATCGGTGGTGAGGATGCGAAACTGGGGGATGCCCCATGGGACCTTCATTTGAGAATGATTTACGACTGGGGAAGCACACAGGGCAGCCCTAACAAGTTTACAAAGGAAGAGATTGCCACAAACAACGTCTCCAGAATCAAAGAAGGTGAACGATGCACCGGAATATTTTACACCAAACACGTGGTCGTTACCTCTGGTTTTTGTGGTGGTGATGGCGAAATTTTTGCCTTAACTCGCAATAGATTTGTCGGCTGGCTGGCTCGTGAGAGATTTGTTTTACAGAATTGGTGCATTTTAAAAAGTGATGTGAATCCAAAGGGAACCTGTGACATAATTATTCATCCAAATATTTCAAAGTCCCAAAAACAGATCACGACGTACATTCCTTCCGAGAATGACGTTGCTGTTATTAATTTCTACACCGCTTTTGATTTCAAAAAAATAAAGAACACGAAGGCCATTTTATTTGCCCAGCCAGGTATGGAGTTTCAAGGTAATGCACTTAATTAAATTTAATGTTATTCAAAATTTTAAGAATGTATTTGCTCTCAACTTTTGCCCATAGGCAAAGCAATGTTTTTTGGATGGGGCATCACCAATGATAGCTATTCGGCACTAGGCCTTGGACTCAAACCTCGTGATTATTTTCCCGCTAAGCCAACAAAACTGCAAAAAATCGAGCTCACGATAATTCCTTTCGAGCCAAAATGCAAGGCATTGCTGATTAAAGTTTTTGATTTGAATGCGGGGGTTTTCAACCCAAATTATGATTACTCCCAAGTATACATTTGTGCTGAACCAGCGGATGGAACCAAGCAAGGTTTATGTGAAGGAGACGACGGCGGTGCTTTAGTATGCGATAAAGATGGAAAAAAATATGCCTGTGGCTTGAAAAACCAATGGGGATCTTATTGGGATTGTGTCAAAGATGGAGATGGCATCGAGATTTTTCTGAAAATGTCCTACTACACTCCTTGGATTGAATCTGTAGCTGGTAAACAGTCAGATTCGGATTTAAATCCGTAATCTGACGAAGCTGGCCATGGCCAGTTGTGAACAAAATCGTACCAAATTTGAAGTTTATTTAATGTGGCGCACAATGATTTATTAAAAGCTAAAACATGCAGACGACCGCAACGCCTAGAGATCTGCATGAATTTTGATTAAACAATGTTACGTTATATCTTAAATTTACCTATTTTGAATCATTTTGGTTATGGAAGCATCCATTACTTGTGGGCCAAGTTGAAATTTTTCGGTGTTAATAAATCGTATCGACCCCTTCAAGTGTTATTTCGAGGCACCCGAGGATTTCATATACATGTTCTAGATTTCTGTACATTACTAAAAGTGTACAAGGATTAGCAATGAGGTGATGGACTGAATGCGAATGGATGTGAACATTCTGTTCTTAGCAGGTCGCAACATGGTTGACGAATCCAAGTGAAGACAGTTGTTGTATTCTTGAATTGAAAAAACACAGAAGTTGGCATTTTGGAATCACTTCGATTCGATCTCTGGAAGCGTTTGAACTTAAATGGCACCAGACAGATCTACATTTTGGAGAAGCTGGCTTATGAGTGGAGCATAAAGACAATCATAGACTGCAGACGACCATGTGATGTGATAAGTGTCTCCCAATTTTTGTACTGTGACTGCACTCTGTAATAGGCCAAGCTTCAATTTTCCTTTAATTACAAGGCCTTTTTTATGGCCATTCACTGCTCTTAAGTATGCATTGTTTCGCTCACAATCTGGATGACTGCATTGAATTTTGTTTTCTATTTGCTGATGACTACAGACTGTAGTCTACAGTGACTCTTCAGGTTAGAAGAACTCTTGAAAGATTATTTAAATTGTAGATGGCCGCATTTAAAATCTCTTCTATATAAATGACGACGTATGCGGTGCTGGAAGTGGCAAGTTTGATCCGTTTTCTAGTCACGCTTGAAGGCTTGAAGCAAGCAAATGCTATAGCTTTACTACGAACATATTGAACATGACGCGAGATGTCTTTCTCCACTGAGGGCGAAAATTACAATAATGTCGAAAAATCGACGTTGAAACTTTGAATGGCTATGAGAACTTACGATGGCGCAACTTGGTTTTTCAAGTATCCTTTAAGTTGTGTAAAAGCTGGGCCAAGTGCATGATTGGGCCAGGATTTGCTTGCCTTTGTTTTTGGGCCACCACTGCGTTTTACGTCTCCATCAGGCAAATAAAGCTCCCACTACTGCTGTACCTCGGTCTTCCGGTCGTGGGACTGACAAAGTTTGTCAGTACTTTCTGCTTCGCGTACGAGATCATCAGTATTATGCGAAACTCGGATGTGGTCGTAGCAAGTTTTACTGCCAAAGTGCAGTTGAAATTTGGAACCAGTCAGGTTTAATGAATTACTTGGCTCTTGAATCAAATATTATTTCCATCCAAATTCTTTTCTCCAGACAACAGACAAACTGAAACGTGTTTTTCTAAATCTCATTTAAAATTGCTCAAGCAAGATGTAATACAAACGGTTCGTTTCACTCCAAGCGTTTAAACGCTATAAACTTAACGAAAACTAAGCTGAATAACGATAAACTGGCAGCATTAATTGCACGCTTTGAGGACTTGTAAGATGATGCCGTCACGGACGCCAAACAGTAGCCGAGAAAGTACTCAGAAATACTGAGGGCGGGGGCACTACATGGGAAGGATTTCGTACTATGGCATTGCATTGCATTGTAACTACACACACGCATTTCTATTTGCATTGCGCGAGCCAGCAGAAGGCCGCTGACTCGCGCGCTTAGACATGTTTAGCTAATAACTATTTAACGGCGCATCGGATCATGAATCCAACAACGTCAGTTAGTTGACATGGTTATATGATCCGATGGGCCGGGTTAACACTGTGAATAAGGACACTGTTTAGTTAAGTTACTTCACATGTGTGAAAGTTAGCTCCGTTTGTTCACACATGCATATTGGTGAATATATAGAGGTTGATTTCCTATAGTAAAGCGGTCTGAATATCATGCAATAAATGTCACTACCATTCTCAGCCATAGTAGCTTGAAGGAAGGAGGTGACCCAGCGTGATTGACCCACTACGTGCTGGAGTGCCTTATAGTGAAAGGTAGACTCGCCATAAGTGTGAGCTTACGGCCATTGGCACCGCCCTCATCAACACACCGTGCTAATGGAGTGTTCCACGGAATAGAATCGCCGGTAGGTTCTAATATTCCCCGTAGGTTTCAGTGTGAGGCACCGCCTTCATCATCCCACCGCTCTCGGGCATCGGGACATCGTCGGACTCTCTGAGTTCCATAGATTGTTAGGCATACCGCCCATCCGGGTAACGTGCCAGATTGCCAGGTTTCGACTCAGTAGGGTGCTCTGAGCGTGTGCATGTGCGTGTGTATGTAATAACACCGTATTGTGTACCTTTTCAAGGGGTAAGGTAGGCTTCGGGGGATTTTGTATGTCTCTGGGGATTTAGCCTTTTTGCGTGTGCGTGGTTACTTCTTTATCTCAAGTTATTCAATCACAAGATCAAGTCAATTCTTTCGTATTCAGTTATCCATTCGTTACATTTCAATTATTCATTCCAATCCAATGCCTAGTAGATTATCCGAGCCTTTTCTGTCGAATAAATCCGTATTCCTTTTCCGTTTAAACCTAACTCAAAACCTGTCTCGTCCTCTTATTGCATCGGGTTTTGTGTTGTTGATTCTCATCCCCGCTTCGGGACTCCTAGACTTTAAGTACGTAGCGAGTAAGACTCTGCAGAGTCTTACTCGCTGTAGCAGGCAGAGCAGTGCATCTTGGCCTCATTTATTCGTTACAGTAGAATCCACTTGGGCTCTTTCTGGTGATGTCATTGCAAGTAATTTTGTACTTCTGTTTGTTAAAGCCTTATTTAATTGCATATTGTTCTGCAGCTTGTTTGGGAATTTTTTAACAAACAACTTCAGCTTAAGCATCACTTCCAATACAGAGCGTCTGGTTCAATCCTATAGCAGCCAAGATGTTTGACCATTGCTCAGTCACAAAGCAAATCTACATTTTCACATTTATGTACATTCTGTGGAGCAGATTGGCGGTAGTTTTTATACAAATTACCCAATTATTTTTCACTATTTAAACATGAGCAATGTACAGTTGGAAATAGTAAGCAAGCAGCGATAGAAGTTTCATCCCGCCTCATTTCATCCCTTTGTGCCTTGCAAACAAAGTTCCAAAATGAAAAAATAATGGCAGAGGAGCCACTAAAGTCAATGCCATCAGGCGTAACTGTTCTTGATACCAACTGTGATACTTGGAAGCGCACCTGCGGAGAAGGTATAAAACATCAACTGCAATAGTTTTGATTAGAATATCTTGCGATGTTGAGTTCTAGCTGACAGTCAATGTAATTAATTTCCAGATTTTGGGACATGGAGATTTAAAAAAGAGTTCCATTTGGACCAATTCTGTAAAAGAAATCTCTGACGAGCTAGCCAGCCGACAAATCTATTGCGAGTTAAGGCGACGTCTTTACCATAATCACCAAAAAAGCCAGTGGTAACGTCCTTCTTCGATTCTGGAAACGTTGTTTGTGGCAATCTTATCCTCTGTAAACTTGCTAGGGCTGCCCTGTGTGCTTCCCCAGTCATAAATCATTCGCAATTGAAAGTCCCATCGGGCATCCTCCAGTTTCGCGTCCTCACCGCCGACTACTCGTGCTCCCCTTTTTTTTGTACTTACAAGTACAGAGGTTAAGATTGCCACAAACAACGTTTCCAGAATCAAAGAAGGTCGTTACCACTGGCTTTTGTGGTTATTATGGCAAAGACTTTGCCTTAACTCGCAATAGATTTGCTGGCTGGCTAGCTCGTCAAAGATTTTTTTTACAGAATAGGTGCGTTTTAAAAAGTGATGTGAATCCAAAGGACACCTGTGATATAAATATTCATCCAAACTACACACAAAATTTACTGTCCCAAAAACAAAGGAGAATGAGTACGATCCTTCCGAGAATGACATCTCTGTTATTAATTTCCACACCGCTTTTGATTTCCAAAAACTACCCCACACGAAGGCCGTTTTATTTGCCCAGCCAAGTATGGAGTTTGAAGGTAACGCACTTAATTAAATCAAATGTAACTCATTTATTCAAGATTATATTTACTCTCAACTGTTCACCACAGGCAAAGCAATATTTGCTGGATGGGGCATCACCAATGATAGCTATTCGGACCCATCCATTATTTATGGACACCCAAGTAATCTGATTCTCGTCTCGCCTACGAAAATGCAGAAAATCGAGCTCATGATACTTCCTTTTGAACCAAAATGCAAGAAATTGATGATTACAATTGCTCATTTGAGGGCATGGGTTATTATGACTACTCTCAAAGGTTCATTTGTGCTGAACCTGCGGATGGAACCAAGCAAGGCTTATGTGCCGGAGACTATCGTCACCAAACTAAAATTAAACAGGGACAAATACAATTTTAATCCAAATAAATATAAAAAAACAAGTGAATATCCAAGGAGGTGGATGCCATTTTCTAACTGATTCAAGAAGAGGACGATGGATAAAAAGAAATTGAAGAGTAACTACTACTCTTGAAGCTTAAAGACCGAAGTTTAGATTACTGACGTCATTCTGTGGCCGAGAGAATAACTAGCAGTCAACAGGGTGACATTTGGCTCCCTCTTGCTATAACAACATGGGCCATAACAGCACGACTCCTCAAAAGAGTGGGAAGCAACACGGAAGCACAGACAAAAGTTCTAAGAACATTTATTTATAATAATGAGGATGGATAAATAAATAAAACAATCAGCTCCAGTACTCCACGGTACGAACTCCAGTGTCTCAGTCACCATACACCTAATTCATTTCTTGTCAAGGTCCTCACGGACTTTGTGTGCGATTGTGATAGAAGCTTTTTGAGGTATTCGTGCGTGAAAAGAGGTCAAATTTCGACATGAAGTGGTTATGGTAAGCAATAAGTTAGTGATATCGATAATCAATCAGACAGCGAATGATCTGAGAGGAGAGACAAGAAAAAAGGCAATTCAAGTAATTAATTCATGACCTCAAACTTTTTTCAGCCTCCTCTGTGTCGTCCTTGTTATGTCTAGCGTACAGTGGGCAAGTGCACAAGTCCTAAAACGGGTTACAATGGAGGTAAGAATGACACGTTGGATTCAAGGCGTCTTAGGAAAATGAACTCGTAATTACTTTAAATTTTAGGAATGCAAGGGAAAAGGCCCGGGAGCAACATGCAATCACAAAGGCCTCAAGGGCTCTTGAGTCGACCGCGATGTATGTGTTATTGATAATAAGTGATAAGAGGTGTAGACACCATGTGGGCAATCAGTTGTTCCTATCTGTCAGTCAGCTCATTCTTGAGGCTTTGTCCAGATGCTTTGTCTTTGCCAGTGATGTGACATGTGATTGAGCAAGATATGAGGAAGAATCTGGGGATACTGCAGAATTGTGCATCGATCATAATGAAGCATCGTCAAAATGAATACCGCCTGAAGAGGAAGCTACAGGACATTTTGAGAACTTTGCATGGGAAAGGGCGGTGAAGATGGAATTTAGTCCATTGGATATATTTTTACATGAGAATAAATGTTGATTTGCGATACTTTAGAATTCATTGTGAAAGTATTTTTTGTCAAATCTTTGGATTTTATCTGTCCATTTTAGTCCCCACAATCAACTTTACGACAGGAAAGTATTCTAGACATAATTTTGCAGTAACTCGCACTCCAGCAAAATTAATTTCTGTATTTTATTAGCTATATCTAAGGACATTATAGAATCCCCTCGGCTATGCTGGCGTTGCCATACAATATTTTTGTGCCAATGTTTGTTAATGCCGTATTTAATTACCCATTTTTCAACAGCTTTGAGCCATTCTCAAGAATCAGGATATAACTTTTTATGCAGGCGACTATTTATTGCTTTGTAACAAAAGAAACAATTATTAGTGAAACTTAAAAATTTAGATTTGCTATTTAAAAATATTCAAAGAGCTAACGCTGTTAATAAAACGCGGTTTTATTTAACATAACTGCCAGTACAGAGCGCACAGTTGATTCACATAGCCAACATGTTTGAACTTTGCTCAAGGAAATTTTACATAGCCACACTGATGTGCATATTCTGGAGCAGATGCAACGGTAATTTTGATAAACATTTCGCAATTACTTTTCACAAACTAAACATGAGCAATGTAATACAGTTGGAAATAGTAAGCAAACCGAGATAGAAGTTTCATCCCGCCTAATATCATCTCTTTGCGCATTGCACAACAAGTTCCAAAACGATAAAGAAATGGCGTCAGAGCCAATTAAGACAATCCCACAGGGCCTTCCTCTTCTCGATACGAACTGTGATACTTGGGCACGCACTTGTGGGAAAGGTATAAATGTTTTCGGCTGAATATTGGCAGTGTTTAGACCTCGCTCACAGTCTATATTGTCGACTTTGACTTGCAGATTGTGAGACATGGAGTGTTGAAAAAGAGTCGAAATGTAAGTACAAAAAAGACAGGGGAGCACGAATAGTCGGTGGTGAGGATGCGAAACTGGATGATGCCCCATGGGATATTATATTACGTTATATTTACGATTGGGGTAGCACACAGGGCAGCTCTAACAAATTCACACAGGATGAGATCGTTACAAATAACGTTTCTAGAATCAAAGAGCAGCTCCGATGCACCGGAATCTTTTACACAAAAAACGTCGTCATTACCGGAGGTTTTTGTGGTGCTGAAGGCAAAGAGTTTGCTTTAACTCGCAATAGATTTGTCGGTTGGCTAGCTCGTCAGAGATTTCTTGTCCAGAATTGGTGCTTATATAAAAGTGATGTGAATCCGAACCAAACCTGCGACATAACTCTGCATCCAGAATACGGTTCTTACAACAGCAGCAACCTGCAAGCAATGATGCGGAGACTCAACAACAACAAACAAGGGAGCTACCTACGTAGTGATCATGATATTTCAATTGTTAAATTCTACACCGCTTTTGATTTTAAAAGCTATTCCCACACGAAGGCTATTTTATTTGCCCAGCCAGGCATGGAGTTTGAAGGTAATGCATTTTATTCAATTTACAGTAGCTCAAAGAAGTTTAGGCAACGCACGATGCGGCTTAGCAGTTGCTCCACCCTGGTTCTTCCAGTGCAGCTTGATGTTCCCCAAATTTTTACCATAGGTAGCCCAGTTAATGGGCTCTCTGGTGGTATCAACTTCTTGGCGGATTTCCGCCACCCGCCGAAACAGTAGCCTTTAAACTGAAGGCATGTCGGTTTTTGACGCCAAAAAAGTTTAGGCGCCTCTTTTCATTAGAATCAAAACTAAATTACATACAAATCAATAGAATTTTATTCTACGGACTATGATCTTCGCTGTCACAGGTCTTCGGTCCATCTTGCTCTTCATAGGTCCTTACTGCTCTCCCACACCCATCATGGAACGGTCATTTTGCAGAATACCCATGAACCCATTAAGAAACAATAATGATAACCTCCGTAGTCTAAGTTACAAAAATCCCGTATCCCTTCATACGTAATCATAGTAACAACAGAAATTAATTTAAAATACAAGATCCACACTTAACGTAAGCCTACTACACTCATACAAAAAACTTACTTAGCAATATTTAATAAGTATTAATCCCTTAATGAGACATACATGGATCCTCTGACTTATAGTCTAATTAATAATGTACAAATTAAATCATTAATCAATACACCATAGACTAAAATGAACATGAGAACCCTCATTAAATTATTAACTAAACCTACCTTCAACAAGGTAATTGAACGCTGTACTTTTTTATTTTGTTTTATATTTTTCTACATTTTATATTTACTTCTTCCTTTTTCTTTCCCACTTATTAATTATACTCATTACTTATTCCATTCTCAGGAGGGAGCCCTTCCTCTGATATAAAATAAACATAGAGTACTTTCCTTTCCCAGTTACAATAACTAAATTTTGGTGAACCTCTCGAGTTAAAATTATCCCGAGGTAAATCTTACACCATAAAAAAAATCCAAATCATATTCTTATCCTCTGGAAATAAATGACCTCTGCAATCAGACACTTAACATAATTAAGTCAACCTTTACACTTTCAATTCAGCCTTAATATTAAATGGCACTTCAGAGCTACAGACGCTCTGGTATTTTAAACTAATTTCATAGAAGTAAATCCTCCTCCTTTGGACTCAATATTTCTTTAAATCTCTTTTACTTTAATGACCTTGCTGTTCTCTGACAGACTTACTGTACCACCCTTAGCTCCTCCTGAAGCACTGACTTGACCCATGCTGGCACTTGACCCTTGGGAGGACCCTTTGCTATTAGTAGAAGTATCGGACCAAGGTTTGCCGTACAACCATTGCTGGAGTTGTAATTTAGCCAATTGGAACTCAGACTCATTGGAGAATCGTTGGAATTTAATGGAAGTGTCCGACCCAAGCTCCATCCTAGAATTAAGACCCTCTGATTCACAGCTTCATTCGCCCATCCTGCACACCGTTGCAGAGTTAGATCTTCGGTCTTTTGTTTGATACAATCGTCTCTCACTCAGATTGGGCATCATAGAATCCTGGCTTCTTATGGCTATCCCTTTTTCTTGTAAGGAATTTATATCTCCAGGTATGGCACTTCCCCGTGGACATGACTGTTCACTGGAATGGATCCCTTTTTAGCCACGGCTTTGACGTGGCTTTAGAAGAGACCTCAAAATCACACATTTTGGCCACCGAGCTGGAGGTCA
>JAQIWI010002710.1:0-11701 GCA_034698825.1 Deuterosminthurus bicinctus | reverse complement strand
GTAGTTGCAACTGTCCACGTTGACATCTCAAGAAAGATTTGCTCTTTGGCAGCGTGAAATGCGTGGAAGTTGATGCAGAAGAATCCACTAATGAGGCAAGCTAAGGCACACAACATTGATGTTAGCCAAAGGCCTGCTGTAAACGGCGCAAAAAATACAGTATGGCCGGTCTTTACATCAATAATCCCAGCGGATGTGATAAAATTAACTATTGCTGCACTCCCAGTAATAATTCTATGAGTTGGTGACGACTTGTCGTCGAAGCCCTTACTGCATTTTAATCCAGGAAAAGCTGGATCACCTCTAGCTGGACCTGTTCTATTTCTGTGGGTTTGAATTAAAAATAATCCAATGGGTTTTTCTATTCCAATTTTGTTTCGAAAGGTAAAAGGGTCCCGGCCCTCCATCAATTTCTCCGGTTTGTCCGACCAACGCCAAAAGTACAGGCCCGAATTCTTCACATTTGATTCTACAACCAACTTCATTGCTTTCCCGCAGGATGCGCCACATGAAAACTGAACGGTTTGTGCAGGCTGAGCTCGCTGAAGTGTTGACCCATTGCAACACCAACAGATAAAGTAACCTTTAAAGTCCATATAGTCGCTGTCATTGCTTTTAAAATCCCAACAGCTGCCGTTGTCGTTGGAAAAAAGAATATTTGGGGCAAGAAAGATTTTCTGATATTCTTATTCGCCGCCCATAATTCCAATTCTGTTTCATGGCTGAAGATGGCAACTGACTGTGGATAGATCTGAATGCATTCTTTCCTAGTTGTGCACTTGGGGTAGGGCAAAATGTAACGTGTCAAATGATTCTTTGTAAGCAATAAGGATGTGTGATAAGCCAGCAAGGTAAACATGCAGCTAAATGAAATCACGCCACGTAGTCCAATAAGATATTTTGGACTTTTAGATGAGTCTTTTAAAAACAAATGGAAAGCGGGCATTCTTGAAAGTAAAATTGGATTTTTGACTGCGGTCAAGTCTAGCATTGCGTGCAAATCTATGACATTGATAACACACGTTGAACATTCGTTAAATAATGGAAATGGGTTTAATCCTGGAGCAGAAGGGCTTAAATTCAGATTGGTTGTCATGTTTTCGATGTGAAAATGTTTTGAAAATTGAAACCAAAGAAATTTATTCGTAATATTACGCGAAAGAATGCCAACCGTTATGAAAATTCAGTTAATTTCAAGCTACTGAACCCGAAGGTTAATAGTTGTGTCCAACATTGTACACACTGCAAAGGAAACGAGCCTTAGTAGTGCTATATAAATTTTGTCGAGTTGAAATGTCTTCTTTAGTAAGCGTAAATCAGCCCCGACATTTACTTTTATTTAACTTCTAAGTGATCGTTAGTTATTGATTATGTATTCATTATAAGTTTCGTCAAGGATCCTCTGCCACATGCTGCTTAAGCTCTGAAGAGTGTGTGTGTATGATTTGAGAACCCCGTTGAGCCCATTTCTCATAAATAATTACAACTCCGGATTTTAATGTGAATCCAAATAATACAAATTTATAATTGTAGTGGTTTGTTTTTAATTATAAGACAATTTAATTGCTTCACCGATTGATATCAAATTCAAAAGATTTGTACTACTGAAGCCTCCCCGGGTACTCCAACTTTGCGGTAATTTGATATAAATGGACTACATGCTGCTAACAGTATTGATCCAATCTACCCCCTCTAGTCGACGTCAATAAACTCAGGCTGTGCCATATTGCCAGCACGTAAAATTCACGCAAAACGGTGTTGAACTTATTTCAGGCCTGTTCACTTTTGACTGCATTGTCTTCTTTATCCCTTTGTAAAATCTCAATGTCAGAATCATCGTCATCATCATCATCACTCGTCCCAACTTGCTCACTTCCTTCAGATGGATGAGCACAAGTGTGATTTTTTAATTCGTCCTTCCTCTTCCAGCTACGCTTGCATTGTGAACACATAAAAGGTTTCTCTTTTGTGTGATAGAAGACATGCCTTGATAGTTGCGCTCGTTTTGCAAAAGATCTTGGACAGAACAAACATTGAAATTCTTTCTTTTCTTCTTCATGCAACTTCTCATGGCGTCTCATTGTTTCAGAAACCAGCGTGTAGTAGCTACAATTAGGGAATTGACAAAAAATACGCCTCGAGTGAAACCACACATGTTGTCGCAAATGAACTGTATTTCTTGCCAGGAAGCCACATCCTTCAATCGTGCATTGAATTTTTTCCACTGGACCATGAACAGCCAGGTGTCTCTCAAGATGAGACATTTTCTGTTTTTCAATGGTGCAGTTCGGGAAAGGGCACTTAAAATTCCGAGGCTTGTGAACATCTTGAAAGTGCTGCTTCAGGATGAACGTGGAAGCAGCTTTTTAATTGCACTCCGGCACTTCACATTCCATGGTTTTCTCCTTGTGATTTCTGTCCTGATGCGAGCGGAGAGAATTCTTCTGAGTGAATGAAGCTGTGCAGTTTTCAAATTCACACTTGAATGGTTTCTCTTTTGTGTGTCCTCGCTCATGCCTTCCAAGATGATCCCTTGTTTTGGTCGCAAAATCACAATAGGAACACTTGAAGGGCTTAACGTGGTTGTGCACTTGGTTATGATGCTGCCGCAACGAGCCCCTGAGTTTACCATGGAAACTGCAGCCAGGAACTGGACATGGGAAAGGCCTATCGTCGTCGTCATAGTGAATTGCATGATGTTCTTTAAGTGTTCCACTTGTCTTGGCTTTGTAGTCGCAACCTTGGACGTTACACGAAAATGGGCGGTCGTCATCATGAGTCCTTTTATGCTTCTGCAGAGCGCCTTTGCTTGTAGCCGCAAATTTGCAGCCCTTGACCACACAAACAAAGGGTTGAACACCAGTATGTTTTCTCATATGAATAGCAAGTTTGGACTGGCATTCAGTGACGAAATCACATTCCTGACAATGAACATTCTTTTGCACTGGCACTCTTTCGTGCACTCGCAGCACGTGAGTTTTTAAAGAACTGCTGAGATTGAAACTTGATTGGCAATGAGAACACTTGAAAGGTTTTTCACGAGTGTGTGTTTGAATATGCGCAGGTAGATTGGATTTTGATGCACGATGGGAGCACAGAGGGCAGCGCATTTTTTTATTGGAATTCCCCGACATGGTTGAGTAAAAATTAACTCGGTGTCAGCTCAGCAATTAATAGAATTTTATAAAGAAAATGCTGCGAACTAAGCAAGTTTGTCGAGCGGACAAGATCTTGTAACGTGCGGTAGTAAGGGTAGCAGCCAACTGACCAGTGTGTCTTTATTAGCCCACAGTATCCAGCTGGCTAGACCGAACGACTGAAGTGGAAAAAGCTTGTATAGAGGCAGCAATACAAACAAATATACTTTTTACCAAAGTGAAATATGGAGACAAAAATAAGTACACTTCTTGGAACTCCGACCGTCTACAGAATACAAGGGGCCTTTGTATTACTACACTGATGATGAACCAGCGCTTGATCAAGTAGTACGATACTTTCTAAAAGCTGTGCCCATTTTTATGACCATCTGTATCCAAGTGAGCTTTCTGTCTCCAGACAATATAAATAGAAGCGATGTCTGACAGATAAGAACTGCATGAATGAAGGCGGCTATAAGATTATTTAAGCTGATTTCAAAGCTCATCACAACTCAATCGGACGGTCTAGTACCCATGCAGGCATGCTAAATAATTTTTTTATGAATCAATTGTTGCGGTGTAATCGGTCTCGCTTTTGCATTAATAATTACAATTCGTTGTTACTTTATATTGACCCCCATTATTGGACAGATACGCTGAATAGGAGTTACGAGTTAAGTCCGCCTCGGCAATATCCCCAGAGATAATTCCGCTGTATTAACTCCGCGAAACAACAAGGTCCCCTCTCAACTAGCCCGACACGGTAAGCCCGCCATACGTTTAGTTCCCTAACTTTCTGTCCGAGACGTTAATACCCCTACTTTTAGTCCGCCATACAGTAGGTTGCAAAGTGAACTATTGCAAGCTTTACACAAATATGTTATAAGAACGACCCAGAGTATAGCTGTATATACAAAACTACTATGGCAACCAGACATGGGCAGTCCTCCCTCACACTTGGAAGGAGGAGGGGCATTTTTCGAGGGAGCAAGCCGATTATAGCTGAGGGAGGGCAAGTGAGGAGGGAGATATCTGATCGATGTTTGAGGGATGGTTAGAGGGGTGGTAGTTCCCTCTTGAGGGCAAAAAATTTGGAACTGGCTTGAAATTTTTCTCTTCAATGTTACAATTTTACGAACTCTAAAGCTGATTCTTAGCGATTTATCATTTACTGAAACGACAATTTTTATCCCGCCAGAAAAATTTATCGCAAATTTGATGTTTGAAGGAGGTGAGGGCGAAGGAGAAATGGAATTTTTGAGATGAAAAGTTGGAGGGGTCTTGAGGGAGGGAATTGCAGCTCGTTTGCACTACGAGGGAAGAGGGAGCTAAGGTCACGATCAGAGGAGGGCAGTTCACGAGGGAGGGGAAATCATTTTTACAAGCAACAGATCAGTTGAGGGGAGGGAGGGATTCATGGAACATTGAATTCCATGGAACAGCAGTTTCTACCAGCATGCTTAAAGTTGTCTCTTGCTAAGGGTGTCCCGTCCCGCGTCCCCCTGGAACTCCCCACGACGCGGGCTACAGCTTGAGTTTTCTGGGGGAGGTTGAAATTTCTTACGGATCTCATGGAGATTTCAGGACAAATAGTAGTCTTTTTCGGACTGCGAGTTACTTCTGAGTAAGAATTTATGAAACGTGTTGTGAAATGGACGATGTCCGCAGATCTGGTTCTTGTGTAGGGCAGTGAATACCTTGGACCTAGAGTGTACCTTTGGCGTGTACTTCAGGTCTGTGGGGAGCCAATCCTTCTGTGCAGCTGCTCACGAAGTCGAAAAAAGTGGATTTTTGCACTCAACCCCATCGCCAATTCAAGGAAATGTCATGAAACGAATTTGCCCTATTAATCAACTGCTTAAAATCTCGTGTGGTTCCACAACATACCACTTGAAATCATATGGGGTCATGGTGAAAAAAATTCAAAAAGTAAGGTCATACATGAATTTAATGCAATTATCAAGATCGCTTCGTTGCCATGAGATTGTTTCCAGCCAAAAATTAGGCAAGCTCAGAAAACAGTAGGAAAACCTCAAAATTAATCGAAACAATGAAACTGTCAACAAAATTTCCCAAAAATAACAATTTAGCACTAAATTAAGACAATTTCCATAGAGACACTAGTAAATTGTCATTTTTGGGAAATTTTGTTGATAAAATCATTGTTTCGATTCAGTTTGAGGTTTTTCTACTGTTTTCTGAGCCCACGAAATCAAATGTTGTCTAAACTTTTTTGATGTGAAAAAGGGAGGTAGCTACAGTTTTATGGCTGCCATTCCGACGGGTAGCGGGATCCCACCCAGTTGTTAGTATGGTTAGAATAACTTATTTAGTGGCGTATTTTGGCTTACCAAAAGGGGCTGGCTGGTCAAAATGAAAAATTTTTAAATTGCATTATTAATGTAGATTTATTCCCAGTTAATAAGTTCAAGTTTACGAGGTTTCATTTTCGCAAATAAGTCAACAACGGCATCAACATCAATATGATGACTCTTGTAAATATATGGTAAGGCCAAGCCATTCAGCATGTCCTCTGGCATTGTGGATCTCAATTACGTTTGGAGCAAACGCAGAACAGAAAACGTGCGTTCAACTGAAGCCGTGGTAACTGTCAGCGTAGAAAATAACTGCAAGAGGACTCTAATGTTTGGGTATAAACAGGCATCGCAGTAACTAAGTGCTTCCACGGCCCCAGCTGGCTTCACCTGTACAAAATTCACATTGCTTTATTGTTGCAAGATAAGCTATTTAAATAATGTTTCATGCAGTGATGCAGTTAATTGACTTACCGATTCATGCTTCCATCTTCCATGCCACGAAGCCAACTCGGATCATTTCTATCCTACGGATGCATATTTTCTGCTGCATTAAAAGCTTGACCTTCAACTTCATTAAAATCTGGACCTTCCTCTTCATTCAAATCTGGACCTTCCACTTCATTCAAATCTGGACCTTCCACTTCATTCAAATCTTCACTTTGACCTTCATTCGAATTCTGACCTTGCTCTTCATTCAATTTTAGACTATGATCGGCATTTAAATTGTCACCTTGTCCAACATTCAATCCAAGACCTTGTGGTACATTTAAATCTTGATCCTGCCCTGCATTAAATTCTTGACCTTGCCCTGCAATCAGACCTTGATTTTGATCTCCATTTAAATCTTGATCTTGGTCTTCATTTAAGTTTGGACTTAGGTCTGAGCATTGAATCTTTTCAGGCATATGGAAATAACTTCTGATGTCTTGTTGCAATCGCTTCCGACCTCCTTCCTGCTTGGACATCTCGATAATTCATGTGAGTAGTACTAGTTTTCATCCGTAGAAGCAATTAAGTTGCTTACGCGTTCTGAATATTTAAAGCCGTTGAGCTGAGGTAGTCTCATTCTCACGTTGATAGCTTGAACAAAGGAATTCAAGTTGGGCGCACTCTACTTACATTAAAAGCACTAACCGCCCTATGGTTATTCTAACGATACATAAAGGAATCTGATCTAGAAGTCTTTGGGAAGTATTTTCAGCGTAAATATTTTGTTTAAGGAATTTCAAGGCGTTTTTCATGCAACTTTAATAATCAATTGAAAAACGGCATTATATATAGTGTAAATGTTTTTCCCAAGGGGCTGGCTGAAGCCTCATTAGCCCATATGTAGATACGCCACTGATACTTATTAAATGGGCTACCTGGCCTAAAGAAATCGGGGGCGTAGGGGCTCATTGGAATGTCAAAAGTTATTCACGAAAGTGTATATGGCTGGCGGCTGGCACACACTGTACATTGAAATTGTCTATACACGCACTCCTGGCCGTCTATTATGGCCTTAGCAACACTAGGATACGCTTTAGTATTGCGGCTCGTTAAGATTCCCTTCTCTTTAAACACAGCAACGTGCTTAACAAAATATGTTCATGTATTTCATCCCTTTTCTATAAAGCATGTTATTATATCGCTTATCGTGTCACTGGCGCTCCCATTTATTATTTCAGTTATTTGACCCTTCGTCAAGGCCTTCCTTTGCGCCAAAATTCACCCGTTCGTGTTCCCAACTCTGTCCACTAAATTTGGTATTGTACTTCTCAAAATTTTCCCGGTCACATTCGTAACTCCTGCTACAATCCATACACATGTTCCTTTAGTTTCATTCTACAAGACCCTAAATTCCAGGAGCTATTTTCATCTGAGGATCTAGACCAACTATAGCGAAACAATCGACATATCATCTTCATCAAAATCCTGCACGCTAACTGCAGAGTCATTATCTTCTTCTCCACTACCTGTTTCATTCGCGCTGACATTGTCACTATTTTCATCGTCTCCCACTTCTTGATCAAGTTCATCGTCAGTAGTAGGGAGACTTAATAGAGTGTCTCCCCCCGAGGCGGGTAATAGGAAGGGGAAGGAGAGAGTCTTGATTCCTCTCCAGCTTCCTCTTATTGCCAACAAGTTGGAAAACAAATATGAGGATGCACATGAATGAGACGGTCCCTTTCAAAAGGAGCCTTTTCTGTATAGTAAAATATGTCTGGCGGCAAGGGCAAAGCATGAGGAAAGCTTTGGTTCAGTAATCATTCCCAAGCTTCCCTCTTTCTCTAGCCAAAAAATAGTGAATGATGCGTCAATTGGATGAATTTGTAGCTACACGTCAAGACAGCGTGAGAAATGACCCAAGCTTCTAAAAATAAAAGAGAAGGGGAGCTTCGGACAAGCCAAAGGGAACGGCATTTACCCAAGCTTCCCTTAATTTGAACTGACAAAGTGGCGTCTTTATGCGATTGAACAAGAAAGCCAGTCAGTCGCAATAATACGTAGATCTGAGCGTCTGGCTCTCAGCGAGCAGAGAAAAATTCGGAGTTTTGATAATTGTTTGCAGTGCAATAAAAGAGTAAAGCAGTCGTCAATTGACGTCTCACTTTTCTCCAACCCGTATTTTGTTCCAACAATAGTGAGTAAAAAGTGCTGTCATCACACTTTGATTTATAGGGAAACAAAAGTATTTGTTCCTGTGAAGGAAGATATTCAAGAAACAAATGTGGTCAAAAACTTTCGTCCCAATTTCATAGTTGTGAGTACAAAATTGCCAAAAAGCGGAATTCCACCTGAGGTGGAAGTTCGGGAATCTGTTGGTGTCAATGATTCATGTCAAGTCAAGCAGATTTTGTCAGTAAACGTGCGTGAAAGTTACGGCTAAAGAGAAATGGTCAAAGGAAGCGACAAGACGCCAAACTCGTGCGAGTTGATCTAACGTATGAGAAGTGAGTGCTATATCAATTTAATCTCTTATACTAATAAAAATTAAATCAACAGCGGAATTTTATTTTTTTTATCAAAAGAACTTTCCTGAAGGACGAAAACAACACTGGTATTCCTGTGGAGTTTTTCATGAAGGACAGAGAAATGTAAGTTAATGTTTGGCAAACTTAAACACTTGGCGTGCAAAAATGCTATTTCACTAGTATTGAGCACTTGTTTTATGTGTGTAGAACCTCAACGTTGGAGGACATCCTGTCCGATGAAGACTGGGAATGACGAGAGATTTCTGGTGGCGGTAGCACATGAACAGTGAGGAATTATTTTTAAATGTTCTGCAACAAACTATTTGACTGTCACATCTATTCTTGACTGCCATGGTCTGGGTTTTGTTCTTCCTCATTATCGTCACTTTCTCTGTAGACTACATGATATCTTCGTACATTCCGATCACTTCTTCGGCGGCTCGTCTCTGCCTTTTAAAGTCAATAGAACAATTTTTTAGAACGCCAGAATTGACACACACACACTTGGATATTCAACTTACCAATTCTTATTGGGATGTTATTCAAAGCCAAATGTCGAGTTAAAACTCCATCAAACTTGTCCTCACAATTTGTCTCCAAAATTTGTCCAATCATTTCACTCCCTAAATTTACCCTCACAATTTGTCCCCTATTCTCTGTTTGGTGCAATAAATTTTTCAAGGAAGGGTCAGTTTGCGTATAGACCGTTCCTCGAGACCCTCGTCCCGTTTCATTGAGAGTAAATTGACAAGAACAGCTGCAAGGGGAGCCTTTAAATTTTCTCACCCTTGCAGCTGCATGACCAATACGTCACATCGGGACCCTATTGACGACACTGTTTCCCAAATACCCTTGTTGTTCCTTGAAAGCTTCAGATCGAGAGGAACGAGTCCTGACTATTTAGCATCATCATCCTCTATGTTTTTGTCTGCTCATCTCCTGTTCATCAAGGAGATTTAACAGGTCGCAGTGCAGCATCATCTAATAACCTATTACTCCCATATCAGTCCTCTTATTTCCTTTCATCATGACCGCTTATGAATATTAAAACAATCCTTAACCATATCTCCATATACAAAACCTCACTGACTCTGACGGTGTCTTTTGTTGCCCGATGCAAAATTGTTTGTATCGTGCTTTTGTCATCGACGACCTTAGTATTCATGTCATAACTGAACATAATACTAGCCTCATACCACTCTCACCCATCACGATAAACAATGCACTTAATGAGAAAAAATCCAGCATTCATACAACTGCTGTTTCCACCAACCCTCCAACTCACACTAATCATTCTATCACCGAACCACCGCCATTAGAACCACCGTGATATTAAATTAGTCTTTCAATTAGATTCATCCAATGACACTTCTAACGACACAACTAGTCGGAACCTACGAGCTAATACTCTGACACAAAGTATTTGCTACAAATCAACTCACACAAAGACACGCTCTACACCTACTAGGATTAATAGGCGAATTCTATTTGACATTCCTCCTATACTAATACAGACAAGGATTCAGGACACTCCGACTTTTCTTGCTGGAGAAGACAGCTCTTTAAATCGATGCTTGCTGGGGTAGACAGCTCTTTAAATATATGCTTGCTGAAAAACAAGAAACGTGTTGTAAAAGATGGCTGGTTAACTTGAAGAATGCTCGAGAAGACGGCTGTATTAATCGACGCATGCTGAAAAGCTTAAAACAATCTGGAGATTAGGAAGCATGCAGAATAACAGAGAGCATGCTGCAAAAGATGACTGGACAATTGGAAGATTTTTCTAGAAGACGTCGTGCATACGTTTATGGAATTTAAAGGTGACCTCAAGGGGATCCCCAAAATTATAAGGAATTTGCTTTTTTTAATCGGCCTTATATAAATTTTAGATTTCCACTTGAAGTAATTTTTTTAATGCAAAGACGCATTTTCCATACTCTCAGCTTTCGCTGATGTGCTCCGCAAGTCTGTGCAATCAGTATTTTGGGAGATAGAGGCGTCCAAAATTTTTAAACTGCCTTAAAAAGCCCATTCACATAAGCTTCATGTAAAAATCGAACTAATTTTTTTGAGCTCGAATATCTCAACCAACTGTGGACCGATTTTATTGATGATTACATCAAAAAAATTCCCAACACAAAGTTTCTTAATTGGTATTCAAATTTCCTGTAGCTCTCGATTGGCAGAACTTATTCACAAAACAAAGTGTATACCTTAAGTTGGGCCACGCTGTACATGAAGCATGCTGGGCAAACTGACTGGAGAACAAGGAGGAGCATGCTATTAAAGATGTTTGGAGACAAATAAGTAAGCTGGAGAAGCTATACAATTTTAAGCTTGCTGGAGAAAATAACTGAACAGCAAGAAGATGGCTATGGCTGGACAACTCAGTTTGTTGGCGAAGAAGGCTGGACCAATGAAAGCATGCTGTAGGAGATTACTACATAAATAGAACAATGCTACAAAGACTTCTGGACATTTAGAAGCATGGTAGGGTCGGGGGTCGGTTTTTGGGAAACTATAAGCATGGAATACTAATGGACAACTAGAAACATGCTTAAGAGACACGTGAAAAGCTACCAGCATGCTACAGAGCTAGAATATTGTCTCAGAATGAGACTAGAGAGCTAGATGTATGCCGAAGAAGATGGCTGGACAATCAGGAGATATTTGAAAAATTCAGTATAAAGCAGTTAGGAAGTTACGAATAATTATTGTGCAATTCGAAGCTACAGAGAGCGTCACCATGTAAGTAAAAGCTACCTTAAGATTGCTGGCCACCAACTGATCTCTTTCCCTTCGCTTTGGCCACTAATGGATAATCAAAATTGGAATTTGTACAAAAGCCGACTAAATTCCTTTATGTAAATAAAAGTAGCCTTATGCTTACCCGCGTCTTCAACAGGTCCTACATCAAAATGAAAACAATTTAAACACATTTTCACTGCGACTGTCTTAAATTCAAATAATCTTACCAATTGATCTCTTGCCCTGGATTCTGGCGACTAGTGCATAATCAAAATTGGAATTTTTACACAAGATGACATAATTGTTATGTAAATAAAAATAGCTTAGTGCTTACGCGCTTCTTCGGGAGTAACCAGTTTCGGTCCTATATCAAAATGATTGATTGTTAAATTTATTGTTCAATAGGAATTCAATACGTACCAAAGTAAAACAGCTATTTCAAAAGCAAAGTTTTTTAGTCCGATACTAATGTAAACAAAGGATCTCACCGATTGACCTCTTGCTCGTCTTTTTCATTGCATCCTCGACTATTGGATTTATAATT
>JAQIWI010002709.1:0-11702 GCA_034698825.1 Deuterosminthurus bicinctus | reverse complement strand
TAATTAGCTAAGGCGATCGATGGAGCTCCCGTCCGGGCCCTGATCTACTTATGAATTCAGAAGCGAAAAGTGTCGCAGGGTTTTTAATTAACACCTCCATTTTAGCTAAATGACCGGGCTTTTTACTGTCTAATGAGAGAAAATTAAAGTTGCGATCTGTTTGGTTTATACTTAGTGTTAAGTCCAACCGTATATTTTTGTCCGTATCTTATGTAACCCTTTTCCGTCAGTGCCGAGTGTAATTATAAAATGTTTGTCATAATAGCCTCTAAGATTTCCCACCCTTTTATGTATATGGTCGTCGTGGTTTTATTGAGATAACAGTCATTAAACGCCCCGTGTGGCCAGGGTAGGATTAGTATGTACGTGTATGGTAAGTAATGGATGGATCTGTGAGGTCGTATTTAAGTGCCTGTATTTTCGCCAATCTGTACCCGCCTAAGCCAAAGTTGTTATCAATTGGTTCGTCATAAGGTCAGCGATGACCTCTGACCCTTCACGTATAGGGTAATGAACGGATTATTTGAGATAATTAGGTTTTTTTCTTCCTAATGATTTGGTCCATATGTACTTCCATATAAGTAAATATGAGAGTCTGTATGGTCGAGTAGTAGCCACGGTCGTGTGGTCTGCATTCAAATGTGATGTAAGTAGAAGAACGGAGAGGCCCTTAAATCTACTTTGAATAGTTTTTATTATTGTATTTATTTTAATCCCACCTCAGCTGTTCTAACAGCTGGGTTTTTCCATTTATTATGTGCCTATTTTTAGGTCTTTACTTATCTGTATGTCTAGTTTTAATTCCATGCTAATTTTAGTATTCTAATCCCTTACTTTTGTCACTCGTTAGCTACAAGGAGCTGTTTCTCTGTGGGTTGATCAGTGGCTTTCAAATAGAAAACACCTGTGTGTTTTACTCCTCAGTTTTTACTTAATATTTTCTTTGTTTCTTAATAAACTACAATTATTATTTTGTTGGCACATTAGAACCTGGCTCGCTTTTCTCCTACTCCCAACATCTTCAAGTGCATCCTCCTGTGTGAATTCTGGTGACATTTTTGAGTGTGTGAGAGTAACTTTGGTACTGTGCACACATACATGATGCCTTAGGTTGAAGGGGCCCTGTTGGCCCAGCATAGAGTAAGAGAGTGTGGTGGAAGAGAAGAGAAGAGGAAGAAGGGAAGACAGGAGACTTGAGGACTTGGAGAGGATTCTTCAGTCGGGCTCAAGGGCTCGAGCGCCGTGTTTGTGTTTGTGCTCGTGCTTGTTTTGTGTGTATGTGTTTGTGGAAGTGAGAGAGAGAGAGAGAGCGAACGAGAGAGTGCAACAAGGAAGTATTGGATCACCATCATCCCGTCAACGTCTTCACCTTGGTATGTAAGATTAATGTAAGCGTGAGGTCCTAAAGTCTGCGCTTTACGCAGACACCTCACTTATTTGCCTCCTTAGATGAGGCCTACCCGATAGTGGGGCTTTGACTATCTATTTACTATGTATTAAATGTGCCTTGATTGAGCTTATTAAATGTCTATTCTACTTAATGCTCTTAATACAAATCGATTGGCTATTTCCTGGATGCGCTATGTTCCGACGCATATCTCCGTTGCAGCTACAAGATGACTCACAAGTGTATTATTGTCCATCAATTTATGCATAAACTGTGTCCAGTGCAAGTTCCATTCCATCCATCAAATTTCTCCAAGTTTTACTCATCGCACACAAACACGATCCATTTGCAAAAAAATAAGTTATATTACAGGCGTGGGTAGAAGTAATGTCAGTTAGTTTTCTATAGCAATGCTAACGGTTGAGGATGAGATGTAGGCATCCCATTGCAAGAGCAAAGTCTTGTCATTATTATTATTATTATTACAGTAGATTTGGTGCATTCATCAGCCGCGTGCACAGGGTATTCCTTAAGTTTCCTTACATAACTTTGGTGTCCCAGAACATTTGCATAGTAAATAGCAGGGCCCTATCCCTTAGCGTACTTGGTAAGGGACATATTAGCTCAAGAAATAAATTTTATATGGGTCGTACTCGCTAAAATGTGGAAAAGGGAGCGCACTAGAAAAAAATCGTTCTACGCCCCTCAAGTTTTTCGCAAAATCAACGGTACATTTGTACGACCACCAAAACCATTTTGGGGACATTTAGGCGGTGTGAATTTTATTATAAGTAGTTGCGTTCCTTGGCTTCAAAACCTAACAAGAACTGCCCCTCTTTTCATGACTAGGGCATAGTTATGGTTTAATTCATCCGAAAAGTCGTGCGTGCCGCACGTTTTTCCCTTATTTCTCTGTTATGTACTGTGGAAATTATCTGTGACTTAGTCTTTCATGCATTATGAAGTAACCTACCTACCTTCAAAATGGTGATAAGATTTGGTCATTAACCGATGGCCCCTAACCGAGGAGATATTGACAAAAAATTCTTTTTTTTTGGGTGAAAATGTGCGATTTTCACGTTTTTCGGGATTTCCTAATTTGTTTTCTGGAGTTGACAAACTATATCCATGTGCATATATATAGGAGCAAGAAGCCACGTTAGTTGTGAGACATACTATAAAGTTTCAGACTGCTCATTCAAATAATTACAGAGATACTGCTAACAATGTCCCAAAGTGACCAATGCGCCAGAGGTGTGCCAACTCGGTCGCTATTTAATTTTATTGTTCAGCAACCATGTGCGCAAGTTGTCTGAAAATGTTACTAAAGTGAGCTATTTAGCTGTTGTCAACACCTGCAAAATTGTAGGTTTCGATCTGTTGTTGTTTTTATTAAAAAAAATTTAAAACCTATTATGTAAGGAAACTTAAGGAGTACCCTGCATGCCATATTATTATTATCATGCTGAACTTATTGTCATAAGGGTTAATGAGCCATTCAAATTCAAATGACCACATGTCATGTCATTTCCTCAGCTTTGATGAAATATAATGTTGCCCTACAGAGAAGTTTCATGTTTTTCGGGTGCTTTAAGCCAGTAGATTTTTGTTATTATCGATTATTGTATGCAAGTAGAAAGCAAAAGCATAAACAACGTGAGGTTCAATAGAATTTTCATTTCGACTGAGCTGGTTTTGTCTACAAAACAGTATATTTCCACTCGACTGAGCACTTTTTTAGCCACCTGCAACACGAATTAGACTAACCCTCACACGTGTGAATAGTCTATTTAATATTATTTCTTTCACTTTATAGTTTAGATTGAAAAGTCCGTCAAAGTCAAAGCGTTCCTTCCCGGTATCTAGCAATTTCAAACGGTTGTCGTTCTCCTTTTGATGCCTGTGCCTGAGCGACTTGTATCTCGCCACATCTGGGGCAGACCTTGTGATATTGAGACCATGGTTAACAATCCGATTCGCCATGTCATCATCTTCCGCTCCCCACCCCCAGTACGCATTACTGAACCCATTGACTGGTTTGAAGTGGTCCGTGCTCAGAGCAGAAACACCTCCAAACGCCATTTCGTACAGAAGTTTGTAATTGTATCTGTCAATAGCCGCACTCATATGTCTGGGCTGAGTGGGACAGTTGTAAATATTGTGATCATTCTCAGGGATCAGGTCAACGTCATGAAAAATGAAGCAATCGTAATCATCCCTTTTCAAGGCTTCTACAAAGCCTACGTTGAACAACATGGCACGGTTGAAGGGCTCCAAATCAATTTGTTCAATGACGAAAATATTGTACTCTAGCATTTGACGCTTTAGCATGGGGTGGATGTGGTACATAAATATTCGTAAATGCTCTTCTCTGTCACGGTACGGGACGATTATAGCCACTTTATCTTTCGATTTGCATCGTGGAGGCTTGTAGTGTCCGCCGAAATCCAGATCAGGGTGAATTCTTGAGATAATATCAAGTGAGGTTGGTGCTTTTAGAGTCAAGTTCAAAAACCCCTTCAAGGTGGCTGGAGGCATGGGACAGTAACCGTGATTCTTGGTTGCTTCAACGGGTTTAGTAGTAATACTCGTGACATTTAATACTCCTTCACTCCCTGTCTTGAAGAGATATTGAGACGGTATTGGCTGCTGGCTACTTTTAGTGGCATCGTTCGGAGGTGTTTTGTGTACTGGATTAAGGGGGAGGTAATGCCAGATCACTATCACAATCAGTAATACTGAAATCACTCGGTGTATTCGTTGTGTCATTCTATCTCCTTGTACCTCAATTGTGGAGCTGTTCTTAAACTCGTCAACTGTACAGGTAAACTGTTGCATCTGCAAATGCAGCGGAATCTAACAAATCTACAGCATATTGCTCATCTATGCAATGCATTGGCAGTCAATGTCAGTGTGGCTAAAAGTTATTACTATTACAACTTTTTCTCTTTTTGTTCTCATCAAAACTCGTGACAGGTCTGATAAGTTGCGCTTCTGTTATTCAAACAAGCAAAAAGTTACAAATCATTCATATATGGGGCAGTGAACTGACACTTGAAGTATAAAGGTAATTATTAAGTATGTATAATAATTTCACGAAAGTATGCATCATTATAACGGTCATTGATACCACCACAATGTGGCCTTGCACCTTTGTAAAATAAAGTTCATGCTGACAGAAACTCTAATGCGTCATTCAGGATAATGTTATTTTCACCAGGTGACAGCGTGTTCTATAAAGAGCACTGTAAAGTTGACGCGTGTAGTTAATTACACTTGTGTTTTTAGTACAAGGATGCAACCGCCGAATTTCCTCAATAGGGCATCCAATAATTACTATTGACATCATTGAATATATTGAACCTGTGGTAAGTCGATCATTCATTCGAATATACTATGACCTTGCTTGTTTTTTGCTCTTAAAGAAGGAGGGTGTTTACTTGAATGAATATTGAAAACAAAGGAATATTAATTACAAACATTTCGACTTGTCAGCTTTAAATGCTACAGGTGCACATCATAGCTGGAGAGTGGAAGCTTGATGAATGGTAAATAATAATACGTATTCAATATGACTTTTTCCAGCCCCATATAACATGCCCATCCACCTACGTAAAACAGGAGTTTGGGATTCTTGTCAACAGTTAAGCAAGAGCTTTGGCCGAGACATAGAGTAAAAGCCCAGAAAAATGTCAAATTGGTGGAAAAGCTCAGAGCTCAGTTGCTCTCTTAGACATGAAACAGGGATAAAGAAAATTCTGTTAATGTGTGCTCTTGCATCACTGTGCTTCGTTCTTTTCAGCCATGTCTTGAGCTTTTCCAAATATCCTTCAGGAGAACGAAATAACGACCATTCGTCTCCACAAACTATTTTGGAATTTGAGGTACTATCCAATTCAATTTCTCCACAGGTTGATCTGGTTAAACCGAATTTCTATACAGACTAAGAGCACCAAGAAGATTAAAAGAATCCTTTTTTGGACGAGTTTCTTCAGCCATGATCCAACTTTAAAAAACTATTGCGTCACTGACGACGTCCTTGCGGATTGTGCTCACACTAATTGTGAGTTTACAGCAGATAAAACTTTACTAAACACTAGCGACACTGTTGTGTTCCATGGTCGAAATTTAAAAACCAGGTGAGTATAAGTGTCTGACAGTTAGTACTTTTAGCTTGGGTTAAAAGCTTGGTTCTCTTATGTATTGATTATGTTCTTTGTGTATTGAAAGTACTGGCTCATTCGACGAGTACATCAACCTAGCACGATATCGCTCTGCAAACCAACTCTGGATCTTCTTTACATTGGAAGCTCCAGTTCACACAATTGTTAGTCTAGCGCCATTTGACAATAATGTCTTCAACATGACTATGACTTATCGTCCGGACTCGGATATTTATATCCCCTACGGGCGACGTGTTCCGCAAATAAACAATGATTCTCATTACAACCAAGTCGTACTTCACTCTGGAAACAATACAAAGTAAGCTGATGGAAGGCGCAATGGCTAAAAAATTTTCGACTAAAGTACTAAATTTCTTTCAGAAATAAAAAGCTGGTGGCGTGGGCAGTGTCCAATTGTTATTCTACGCCCAGTCGTAGAGAAAAAGTGGTTGATGAGCTTCGAAAGTACATTCCTGTCGACATTTACGGTAAATGTGGAAAATTAAGCTGTCCCCCTGTCGGAAGTTACTGTGAAACTGGGCTAGAATGTCATGAATATTTAAGCAACCAATACAAGTTCTACCTCGCCTTTGAGAATTCCTTGTGCCAGGATTACATAACAGAAAAGTTTTTCTATCCACTGTATGTCGGGATGGTTCCGGTTGTGTATGGCTATGGCGACTATAGTCGTGTGGCTCCTAAAGATTCTTATATCGACGCAAGTGAATTTCCTACATTCAAGCCCCTTGCGGAGTACTTGGTGCATGAAGACAAAACGCCAAGCGAGTATGAAAAGTATTTTAAATGGAGAAAATATTACCAAGCAGAAGTGTCTTATTTTAAGCAGGCTTGGTGTTCGCTTTGTACAAAGTTGTGGACGACGGTAGAAAGTCACGTGCATCAAGTCAACAATTTGTCGGATTGGTGGTTCCACAAGAGTTCACACAATCCGAACAATGGGGAAACTAGAGAAATGGCTTGTTCCGATCCTATCCAACTAGCAATGATGAAGCGTGATTTGTAAATACATGACAGTTGAATTGAATAGCTCACCGTTTTTATGATAAACTTTCTAATTTCGTTTGCGCCCAAGTCGCGGATCTCATTATGGAACATTCTGGAAGGCTCTTGATGGAGAAAACTTGTAGAGAATAGAGCTTTTGCTCGCTTGTTATTAACGCAAAATCCATTTCTAATTTGTTACGAATTCTACTCTGCGAGTAAATAAAACTCAAATATTATGTTTATTCGTCAAATATCGATCAAACGACAAAAACATCAGGGAGGAAAGCTTTTTGATGGTTTCAGCATGAACACTGTAAAGGAGGGAAAGTCATTGTGAATTCATGGTTGAAAACTCCGATGCTTTATATGAATACTATGTCTAATATGTGAAACTTGTATACATATAAGGGCTTTTAAGAAAACTCTTTTATAGTCCACCCTTTTAATACAAGGAACTCATAGGTACCTAAAACCCTGGTAATCTGGAAATGAAGCAAGCATTGTGCTGTCCTTGATATTTCTACAGGCGTTTAAATGGACTCAATCGATTTTATATAATTTTTCTTATGTCAACGTGGAAGGTTTCTAAACAGTAGTCATAGCACCTCTGAGACGGCAGGAGTGGTAGTGAATTTCTTGCTCTTTTTCCATAAAAAGGATTTTCAGTAATTGTTTTGAAATTAGAATCAAAGTTGTTCTAAAACACTTCAGTTTCACTTGACTAAACAAAACAATAATGCCAGTCAAGCGTGGAAATCAAAGACGTCGTGGATTAGGTAAAGCGATAGAAAAATTAGCAAAAACACGGAGCAGATCCCACGTCGAGGATGTCACCAAATTTAGTAAAAAAGGAACTCTAGCCTTGGCTTTGGCAAAATGCGCACAGTTAGTTTTCAACTCTTTAGCTTACACAGCCTGCAGTTTCCACGCAGTTCCAATGAAATTCAAGGACGGCGTATGTTCTCACATCAGTACAAAGTTGGAAAAATTCGTCCACTATTGTGTTTTCTTCTTTTTATTCGCTCGTATCATGAACATGTTTTACGTCTGCTCGCACCTACTATTTGAAGAGTTCCATATCACAACTTTGCTTTCTCTGACAATTCTTGTTTTCTTGTTACTTGGTGTTGGTATGGGCTGTTGCAATATTTTGGTGAGTAAGGAGACTGTCCAACTTGTCAACACTTGGCCACAGGTTGTCCAAAGTCTAGAAGAAGTTCGAGGAAGACCACTAGACATGTTTGAGGATGTTGCGTTGAGCATTAAAATTGTGGCAATTGGAGGAATTCTTTCACTGGCTCCGTTGGTACTGATTGTTCTGACTTTGGTGTTCCCTGACCTGCCTGTCTCCATGCAATATCAAATGAGACAAATACTGCCAGACTTGCCGGTAATCTGGTCTCAGCTCATTTTCTGTCCATTTGAGTTGATGACTGGAGTGTTCACAGCTCTCATGGCAGCGATTGGCGGCTGCGTTCTCATCATCAGCATCGGATTGCTTAATTTGTTTGGGGAGACCATGAGGTAATTTACTGTACTAACTTATCACTTGTCGAAATCTAAAGTTTATTTGTTCCTTTTGCAGTAAGCACTCCTTAAACACTGGTGCGCAGTACAAACAAATGACAGAAATTTTCGTATTATTCAAAGTCTACAACGCATCAATGGACGTTTGGTACAAGGTCGTGACTCCTCCGGCATTTTTCGTATCATCCAGTGCCATCGTCGTTTGTCTTTATATTACTTTCCGTCACACTGAGCTCCCAATATACATCTACCTCTTCCTCCCATACGCGGCCTTTGCAATATTTTTAATCGAGTTTGGACTTTGCTACGATGGTCTTGTTGTAATCAATGCAACTGAAGAAACAGTCAGCAGGCTGCGGTCACGTTACACCAAATGCTTTAGCCGAATGTCGGTAAAGGATAAAGCAGCTGGATTCAGATGGGGAAAAGCAATGAAACCAGTTGTATTTACTGTTGGTATTTTCACCGAATTTAATATTGCTGTGCCACTCAGTCTTTGGGATGAAATCCTGAATCAGCTTCTCTTTCTACTCTCGCTTTAGAAATTTGCTTTAGAATGTTGACGATAGTATTTTAAATTTGCTTGATTAACATTTTTTCTTCTCGTCGTTGAATACTGTAATAAGGTCAAAACTAAAACATACAACAAAGCTTTTGCTCCTTCCTGAAGAGTAAGAATTTATGAAACGTGTTGTGAAATGGACGATGTCCGCAGATCTGGTTCTTGTGTAGCGCAGTGTATACCTTAGACCTATAGTGTACCTTTGGCATGTACTTCAGGTCCGTGGGGAGCGAATCCTTCTGTGCAGCTGCTCACGAAGTCGAAAAAAGTGGATTTTTGGCCAAGTTCCGCACTCAACCCCATCGCCAATTCCAGGAAATGTCATGAAATGAATTTTCCCCCTTAATCTACTCCTTAAAATCTCCTGTGGTTCGACAACATACAACCTAAGAACATATGGGGTCATGGTGAAAAAAATTCACAAAGTAAGGTCACTCATGAATTTAATGCAATTATCAAGATCGCTTCGTCACCATGAGATTTTTTCCAGCAAAAAATTAGGCAAGCTCAAAAAACAGTAGGAAAACCTCAAAATTAATCGAAACAATGATTCTATCAACAAAATTTCCCAAAAATAACAATTTAGCACTAATTTAAGACGATTTCCATAGTAACACTAGTAAATTGTTATTTTTGGGAAATTTAGTTGATAGAATCATTGTTTCGACTAATTTTGAGGTTTTTCAACTGTTTTCTGAGCTTGCCTAATTTTTGACTGGAAACAATCTCATGGCGACGAAGCGATCTTGATAATTGCATTAAATTCATGTGTGACCTCACTTTGTGAATTTTTTTCACCATGACCCCATATGATTTCAGGTGGTATGTTGTGGAACCACAAGAGATTTTAAGGAGTAGATTAATGGGAAAAATTCATTTCATGGCATTTCCTTGAATTGGCGATGGGGTTGAGTGCGGAACTTGGGCAAAAATCCACTTTTTTCGACTTTGTGAGCAGCTGCACAGAAGGATTGGCTCCCCACGGACCTGAAGTACATGCCAATGGTACACTATAGGTCCAAGGTATTCACTGCCCTACACAAGAACCAGATCTGCGGACATCGTCCATTCCACAACACGTTTCATAAATTCTTACTCTGAAATAAATCGCTTAGCCGTGATTATGTATTTTCATTCGCATTTCATTGTGTTTCATTCCTAAACCAAAGGAAAAATGTAGGCCAAGGAGTCCTCATATGCTCTGCCTTACAAACTCAACAACTTCCACGGGGATAATTTTTAATTAGCTAAGCCGATCGATGGAGCTCCCGTCCGGGCCCAAATCTACTTATGAATTCAGAAGCAAAATGCGTCGCAGCCTTTCTAAATACCTCCTTAATATTGTAGTTAAGTGAGTGGGCATTTTACTGTATAAAGGAAGAAATTAAAGCTACGATTCATTTGTAAATAAGGAGTTATATTCCAAGCGCGGGTAGACGTATGTCAACTGTAAGTCTCGATGGAAATGCCGTCGGTGAGTGTCTCATAACAACAGTTTAACGAGAAAGCACGACGACTAGAGCCCATGTCAGTACCTAGTATATATTTGTCGGCTAATGAAAAGCCTATCAAACGTTGACTACATGCTCCATTTTCAACTGCCATATCCTTTAGTAAAGCAACATGACAAGTGAATAGAATACGTCCATTTATTTATTCGTAGCATTGTGTTTGTTTGTTCTAAAGATATAATTACATAACTCCTATGAGGATTAATGATATAAGTTGGATCTGCTCATTCAGTCAGTCCACCCCCAGCCTGCTCCGTTTTCTTTTATAATGCACTAACTTTAGATTAATGGATAACAATGTGAAATCCAAAGTTGTAACACCATTGTTGTAAGCTGTTACATAACTGTCTCTAAGTGATAATATAATCGCCGTAATCGCTCCCGGTTATAATATAATCGCCGTAATCACGCGTCCCAGTAATAATATAATCGCCGTAATCACGTCTCCTGGTTATAATATAATCGCCGTAATCAGCATGACGTTTGTGCTTTGTAGTCGTCTTCCTTTTCAATCGCCTTTCCAGTTCCTTTCCAGAAGCATTCATCAGAAGCCCCAAGACGGCCATTAGTATCAAGATACAGTGTCCAAACTTCATTTCTGAAGTATTAAATTATACCACCATTTCATGAGCCAAGACCTCAGATATTACTTTAAACAAACAAAAAACACTTTAAATCAGTTGGTTACCTGCCTCCAGCTGAAACCTTCGACAAAACAACTTCAAGTGTCTTTGAGTGAGTGCGGAAATATAACTTGACTCTATGGCTTGTCCCTTTCAAGTGAAGTAGCAGATTAGAAAAAATTACAGCTCAGCCAGCGTAGCCGTACGACTTGCAAAGAATGTGAGTGTGTGGGTAGACAATGAGCAATCGGTGCGAACGCTGCGCTGTTTAAAATTAAAACTTCAGACGTGAGAAAATGTGGAATATCGACGACGATTAAGCCAAGTTAAGACGGAGTAAATGGAAACTTTGAAAGCTAAAAATGTGCCTTTAATAATCCTACGTGTAAAATTTATGGCAGCATGACGGTTAGACAATGACGACAATGAGCAATAAGAAACATCCCGCTGGATTAACTCAAGGTTCAGAATATATGTGCGTTTATTAATCGCGAAATTTTTAATGCATTTCAAGGAACTGTAATTAACAATTTTAGCAAGAGAAGCTCTAAGCTTAAAGTCAAATACATACAGCAATCACACACACATCAAAATTACAAAGCCATCGCAGCCGAGGCTGTTGTTTGTCAACTCAGAGCAATGCCATGGAGGAATATTCTCAGCATTCAAAGGTCGCTCTTGTTTAAACACTTAGCAATTCTGGAGTCCTTCGGGTAACGACACCTCATGGTATCCCCCGCTAATGTTCCTTTACAGCATTCATAATCGACATTACATTCCTTCCCTTCAGGAATACAAGCTGTTAAAACAACAAGTAGTGTTCCTACCGAGTACGAGTAGTACCCGGAAGTATTCGAGTAAGTACGAGTATTTTCGAGTCGGGTAAGCCGTAATACCCACTCGAATACTCGTGACACCAACTCG
>JAQIWI010002708.1:0-11703 GCA_034698825.1 Deuterosminthurus bicinctus | reverse complement strand
CGAAATTTGAACTCTCTCACACATCTTGAGGGAGAGAGAACACCAACAAGTTCTTTCAGTTTGTGGGGAGATGTGGAAGGAGACAAAAAAAGAGACCGGGCAAGGTCCTTATGTACGGCCCATGTGTGTGTGTGTTCAAAGAGAAAGAGATGGACACATGGGATTCTGAGACTATGTGGTAGTTAGATTCCATCACGACAAGTGTGTTTACAATAGCCGAAATTTTATGTGACTCATTCAACTGTGAGGCAATGTGTTGGAGAAAAATGGATGAGCGTCATGATAAGAGGGACTAAATAGGACGTTATGCATGATTATCAGCATTCAGTCCTTCTTGCCTGTCACAAAGGCTCCTTCATTCAAATGAGTTATTCAATCAACTTAGGTATTGACAGTTTCCCTGGTGATTATCACACTTAATCATCCGCATTTGTAGAATGTTTAAAGCCTATTTAAGACTACAAATATTTTGAATTTTCGGCTGATTAAGGTTAAGCTTGAGGTTATTAGATTGTACAGGATTGTATCGAGACTGGTATGCAACTATGTTAGGTGAATACAAATGGAGCTATTGAGTCCAATGAGCCTGTGTGTTTGTGTAACTTAACTGAATGTAATGCATATAAATAGATAAGTGTGCTTTTGTGTCTGAGAGTAGAGGTGAATATGAGAGGCTTGTGTGGGATATGATCTGAGGAAGCCCAACATGTGGTAATCTGATACTCATAGTTTATTTGAGAGGATTAAAAACAGTCTAGCTCTCCGTATGATTTTGGGACAATGTAATGAAATGTGATTTTGAAGCACTCTTTAGTGGTTTTTATTGGGCACAGAATTTGATATGAGAGTTTAAAGTGTGTGTGTATAACATCTGAAAAGGGAATTGGAGATAGGTGTGTGTATAAATGGGTGGCGATTATTGGTAAATTAAGTACGAGTTAATTGACAGGCTACATGGCGATACTTTCAAGTAGTAGGCTCCTTCAGTAGTAACTTGTGTTATCTCTTACTCGCTACATACACACTCAGAGTCACTAGTAAAAGAATGAGGTGAGCGTCAGACGGGCGGATAGCCGAATTTGGTTCGATTGTTTGATTTGGAGACTCTTTTATTACGCACACAAGTAGACGCTCACTCTGCAAAGACGCGATCGTTAAATCAGACAGTCAGTCATGCTTGTGATGATGATGGCTAGAATGTGTTGTTGTTGTTGTTTGATAAAAAGTGGATTGCCGGGTTTTCTTAACTTAAATTTTGAACTGGCTTAAAGCTTAGAGTAGCTAATTCTTATCCCATCAGACCACTTAACACAGAGTCAGCTAGGCGGCTGTGGAGAGAGAAGCTGAAGCATTTAAATTAAGCGGAGCTTTACACTAACACGCATACGTACTTCAGTGTACAGGTGCACACACATACCCACACGCACATGAAGATGATGGGCAGGGCGCTGGAAGCTGTTGCAAGGAGGAAGGCAAAAGAAGAAGAAACTACAACAACTAACTATCACAGGCTCTTCCTATTACTACGATGGTGAATGCATGCAAGTTTAAAAAGGAAACTGATGTACGGTTTTAACATCCATTGCCTTTGCATGATCTGGCTGTCTGTCTGCGCACACAAGGCGCTCTTTCCCTGCTACCACTTTACTTACACGCTACTCATCTTCTTCCGAGTTATTGTGATGATAGAACTGGAATTTTACAATTTTTTCCCATTTCTATCTCTCTTGCTCTCTCCCCGTCAGCCTCATCATGTTGATGATGATCAAAGCACGCTACTTTATACCTCGAGCAATAATGATGTATCTGAAATACCAGGAGGGTTTGCATTCGGAATATTGATATCTCATGCTTGAACACAAGAGTGACGCCCCGGTGTGGAAAATCACTCATTAAGTTCAAATTATTTCTATCGATTTTGGATTTCGGAAGCTTTTTTAATTAGTGTTTCGTGGCGTTTCTCTCTGTTATTCTTTCTACTGGGTGAATGTAGAGCAGCCTGCAGGATGAAAAAATTATTTGATTAGCTCGGTATGTGAGGGGAAGAGGCGCCTGAGCTGATCACCTAATTCTCATCATCACACGCACGCTATATTCTACGCACCGAGAAGAATTAGATCAGTTTTGTTTCTCCAAAGAGAATGTTAAAAGAATAAAATTAAGGTAAAATTGGGGATTTTTTCAAGGTAGAATGCAATGAGTGGGAGTGTCTTTCATGTTTAAGGTTTGCCGGCTTTCATGAAGGGACGCTGTGGAATCCGCGTAGTTCTAAATTTATTTGGAAGTCATGTTATATGTGAATTTATAGGATGCGAGTGTTTTCATCATCTGCTTTGCATATGAAATTTTTCATGTACATGGCTACTTAAAGTGATGCATACAATTTATAAGGGATTGCTTGTGATCTGGTAGTCAAAAGAGGAATTGGAGCAGTAGGACGGAGACAGTAGTGAGAGATGATGCTGTTGGCCGGAAAGGAATTGTGCAAGGGAGAATTTACTTATCTGCATAGAGTTGCGAAATGCATGAGCATGACAGGGAGCGGAAAAGCGTCAGAACTGCTAGACAGGTTTGTGTATTTACATAAATTTTCCCGGAGACAGGCTGGAAAATGGACAAATTTCTTCGTCTCCCCTGCTCTTCTCTGCTGCCGTGGGAATGTGAGCACAAGACCTGATCTTATTTTCCGAGCAAATTTGTAGTGCTGTGTGTGAGAGAGTATATACACAGCAGCGGGTAGTTTTGTAGCTTGTCAGCTCCTAGCTCCACGTATGCATAATAAATGTCCAGTAGAAGTATTGCATTAGCATATACTATACAGTAAATGTGTGGTTTTAGACGCTCATAGTCTAGACTTCTCACCTGTCCAATTCACATCCATTTCTAACCACGTGGGCAATGTGTACTGAATCTTACTAACATTCCATGTGCACACATACAAACTTGCAGCTATGGTGAGCACGTACACATGTGCTCATCCAAGCCTATGCATGCATGCACGCACGGAATTAAAACGACATGCACCATCTGGTCCTACCTTGGGATTTGCACTCAGTTTAATATAATAATCTGCCCATCTTTCACTCTCTTTCCTCCTGCTGATTTTCACAAGGCCTACAATTAAAAGACTGCGTGATACTGCGGTAACGGTGGGAGACAGTCTAAATTACTCCATAGTAATTCTCGTCCTGAACATACACATACTTAACATATACATACATACAGAGATTTTAAGCTTAATTGACGCCTTGGCTTAAGTTGTTGGCACAGCCACATAATTTTCCCGAGTTGATTGTGATGAACGGGACTGTGCGGAACAAACAAGCGTCACAGTAGTGTATGGCAGAGTGAGTGGGCAATAAGGAATAAAACATAGCCGTAGATTACATCCATAGAAATGGTCGTAAGGGCGGAGAGAAAATGTGAAAAATTTAGCAAAAATCTACTATGTAGCTACTGTAGAGCAGCTGATTTATGCTTACTACATGCGCTCTAAAGGAATGATTCTATGTGAACATTCGTTGTGTCCAAAGTGGGGCACAGAGTGCAATGAATTATGACAGCGGCTGGATGCGGATGGAGTGTAATCCAGTTGTTATGCCGGGAGGCACCATAAGCTTGCAGTAAATGCTGTTACCTTCAACAGCATCGGCTCTTTCGCCGTCACTACAACACGGACACAATTGATAAGTTCGATTTAGCAGGGAGCACCTGCGTGTGAAAGCGAAAGTTGGCTCAAACCTATGCGGAAGTGGAAGTGTGAGAGATAAGGGTGATGAGCGAATGAATTTCACAAGGAAATTCATGGTGTGAGCAAGAAGACGGGATGGTCATGCCAGTGAAATATTCACCTTGGATGGACAGGGAAAATATGAGCCGCTATTGTGTGAGCAATGAAAATATATAACTCGTGTCCACTCTTCTACACTCATTTCTTCTCGGACACACACATACACTCCTTTCTCCAGCACAGCCCTTTCATCTCCAACATGTGCAGCGTATTCCATTAGGTTGTATGTGTGAAGCATTATTACTTATCCACGTATATGCGTGTGTGTGCTTCGGCAAAAGAATCTCTCATTTGACAATGTCCAGCTTTGGGAATGTGTGTGTGTGAGTGAGAGAGAGAGAGACGTCCAGGGACGAATGACAATGTGCAATCAAGCCATTCAGACCTAAAGTAATGTTCCCTTCTGCTGTCTACGTAGCATTACTACGTGAAATGATGATGATTCAAGGCGGATAATACACTTCGAGCTTATTATTAGGGGTATATAGATGCGAGGATTTCTATACAGAATTTCGGCGTAGTGCAGAGAAATGGACAGGACGTTACTCACTATGAAGTTCATGGAAAAGGTGTCTAGTATATGAAGGAAAGCTTAACGAGCATTTCTCACGGAACATTTCGAAGCTTCATTTTTTATTTCATTATGTGTCTGAGCTAAAGGCTGTCTGTGTGCGTATGTGCCTTGAAGAACTAATAAGGCTAAGATAATGCTGTATATGTCTTTTGCTCTAGAGTCACTCTTATCCCCAGGCACCTGTGCTGTCAACCTACTTAAGACGATGGTTGCAATATTGTGCTTAAAGGTTCGCTCGGTAAAAGTAATTTTATTGCGGTCCACTAAATGGCCCAGTGTTTGCTTAGTGTAATGATGTATTGGTATCGTATGACCTTGCGGACGCACACACAGGTGCGAGTATGGGTGAGGCTAAGTGATGGCTGTGCTATAAAACTGATGACTTATCATTAGCCAGTGGGGGTATGGTAGTCATGGTACGTGATATGCTCTCTACCTATCCGCATGTCCCTCTCACAAGAAGATATATGAGTTCGGTGGCAGTGAAATGTAAAACATTTCTAGATGGATCTTCCTATTAACGCCGAGCTCATATACAGTATGGGCTGGCCATGGTAAAGTTGTAAGTTGGAGAGCAACTATGGGAACAGAGTATGGACTTGCTCAGGCCCATTTAAGCTTCGTTTCACCTGTTCTCCCGTCTAACAATAATGAGGATGAGCACGGAAATTGTAGCAGACGAGAGAAGATTGCAGTGGAATGGTACAAGTCGTGCTACGATTCCAGGGAAAATGAACCTTTTTGTCCAACTCCTCGTCGTAGTAGTCAGCAATAATAGTAGTAATTCTTTGCACTCCTCCGATGTTTTTATTAACTTAACTTCGGCTGACCCGCTCCTATCTGTCAAAGTCTTTTGCGCTGGTGCTAATGCAGCATGAAGTCAGCGGGCTGGTTAGATACACATGCCATATGTATTACTTTTATCAAGTTGGGTATGTGGGACAGCGTGGAAAGAGAGAAATGTTCCAGTGTGGCTTCTCTCAGCTAATTTACGGGGGATTCGACACACATTCCCCAAGTTTCTCAAACGACCTCACTACAGTACTGTAAGCCTAAAAGAGACGAGCAGATACAGGAGGAGTATCTATTAAAATTCCCATTGCATTGTTTACTGGCTACCACTAATGGTTACTACGAAACCGACTGCAGAACTGATGAGATGAGGTTGTAAGTTTGGGTCTGTGCGTGAGTTTGTAAAGTGTGAATGTGTAAGTGAAAGAGAGTGTATGTGTTTGTGTGTGTGTGAGCAAAGTCTTTTGGTGTCAAGATTTAAAAGATATAGATGCTACTGTGAGTTTAATGTAGCATTTGTTCAATGTGGAGGAGTATATTATGGAGAATGTGTTATCATTACGGTCATTATTATTAGTGGCACTTTAGTTGGTTTATTGTATGACATTATAGGCGATATAAGAAGGAGATTTTGAGAAGGGAGCGGAATAGACTAGTGTCTGTAGAGATGATTGCGATAGTTTTTTAGGGCGAATGGGCTGTGTGGCTGGAAACATAGAAACTACATAAGGGCAAGTGTATGTTTGGAATGTGCATGGGACGGGATTTGTGAAGGTGACTGATGGATCACTCGCCATATTCCCGCTACACGACTGGAACGACGACCCAGTTGAATCACTTTCCACGGTATTGCTCTTCAACCAGGCGGAAAGAACCTCAGACTCCGTAGAGACACACACATAGATAATATCCTAAACTGAATTAATTACAATCTACAACCCACACAGACACACACAAACATATGTAACGTAAAAAACATTATGGAAGTTAGAAAAAATGGTGCCATTACAAAGCAACTGGAATGGATATGGCTTTTATGCGATTAAGATTCCAGTAGGACAGAAACAATAGGGCAGGAGATATGTCTTAGGCCTGTGCGTTAAAACGCGCTCGTCGTCAACTTGATGCTGTATCTAATAGGAGTCTAAAAAGAAAACAATGGCAGTCTCTTGGTGGCCTTCCAGATGAAACAATGACTTTGTGGTTAAATTCAGTTTATTTTGAATAGGAATAGTTCACACATGTGTTAGTTGATTTCGAATCGAGACCTCCTTGGCTGAATAAACAGGTAAAAGGAGGATGAATAGAGAGCATTTGATTATGTTAAAGTATCGTAGGCTCTATGTGAGCCTGTCCAGAATGCAGGAGGCCATGTTAGTTTTTACCACACCTCAGTGGGTTAGTTTTTACACCGAGAGCAGCAACATGTTCAAGTCGTTCCAGTAGTGCAGTAATGTAACACATACAGAAGTCATGGTTGTCACGATGTTAAAGCTCAACCCGCGGCGTGCCATGCTGATGAAAGGGGTACATATGGGGCGAGTTAGAATAATGAGCCAACTTTGTATGCCACACACATTTAGGGAGCATGGGGTGTACATGTGCAGGAGTGCAACGATAAAAGAGTATGGTAGCATGACAATGAATTGGCTCAATGTGTTGACATGTGATGCAGCATAGGACGACACGGACAAGGGCAGACATTATTACAGTACAAAGGGATTTGCTATGTGAGGTGTTGGAGCGTATGTCAGCATAGACTTCTATATTATCACGTAGCCGCACATTCTTTAAATATTGCTATTCATTGGAAATTGAAGTCATGGAAGGTAGTGTAGGTGAGGACGTGAAAAGAAGTTAAAGGGCTCTGCATTCGTACAAAATGGAAAAAAATTGCGTATGGGCTTCCACACGGAATCAACTTTAATGGTTTCTGTGCGGCCTATGCCTCATGGCAAAGAATTGCGGGTGTGCTCGTGTTCATCAAGCTGAAAATGTGATCCTATGTATAGAAACAGTACAGTCCAGTGGCACTAGTGTACGCTGTTCTGGACCCATTCGCATTAGACAGGATGGACCAGGGTAATATAAGGTGTGCTTAGCGGACGACGATGATGATCATGATAGTAGTAACGGCGTATCTAACGCATGGAAATACGCAGGAAAACTATTCCATGGGAGTGAGAAAGAGAGAGAGTGCGATGGAAGAGAGTTAAACTCGTTTCCCATATTTTACCCCGAATCTCGTTTTGTTCTGATAAGCGCCATTGTTCAGTGGGCATGTGCGCGCACTTACTATGTGATTCCTTGCAGTGCACTATGCGAAGATAAGATTTATTTGGAAAGAAGCTGCTTTCATTTTCACCTCTAGCAAGGGTACACTCATAGACGCCTTTCTCCAAGTTACTTTTCTCACAGTATGTAATGCGGTAAGCTTGAATGTCTTTTTGGCCAGTCACTCAGCCGCCTATTACAGACGCGTATGCATTAGTTACTTAGAGTCGGGAAGGAATACAATTAAAGCGTCATTTGTCTTCATATATTTTAAAGCGGAAAGTTTCCTCGCCATCAAAGCCATAACGATGAGCGACAGGACGGATGAATTATGAGCTTCTCTCTCTCTCCTCTTCGCCTGTGCTCCCCAGGATTACATGCTCTCACTTACAACTCCCGACTTCCTTCCTACCAACTTGTCCTTCATTTCCTAATCAACAAAGTTTCGCCTATTATTTCTACACACTATATATCGTGAATGTGCACTGTGAATAATAGCGCCTTGAAAACCGCACTGTGGATTGTAGCAGAGTAACTGTATGAAATTTGTGAATGTTTCAGCACGGGGTGCAAGTGCGTTACAATAGCATACCTTGTAATACTACTGGCCTGCTGGCTTCAACACAAATATCCGCATGTTTCATGCATGGAACTTACCGTTCGCTCGTCTTCGTCTTGTAATGGCAAAGCGGCCTATTGGCCAACTATCGTGGATAGACTGCAAAAAGAGCTTGACGAAGGATATGCTGTCGGAATCGTTGAGGAGCGTAAAAGGATGAGTGTAGTGGGAACGAAATGGAATTATTACTGGTGGAAATTTTCAGGATAAAAAGACGCTTTGATTCCAACAACAACAATTTCTGTATCAAAAATTATGGTGGATGGAACGTGTTCGTGGGGGTGTATTTTTAGGACGAAGATTACACACGAAATATACACGTGCGCGTGTACACAATGCGGAAGGCACACTACTGATCGAGAGCCACACGGAATTGGTTCCAATTTTTTTCGCCTTCTTCATGCCGCCGTGGTGTGTAGTGATGCATGTGAGTATATGTGTGCGTTTGTGTGTTGCTCTGTGGTATGGGTTGTTGCGGATTTTGGTGTTGTGGAGGGATTATTGGGGAAACGGAAATGGAAGAGAATACAATAGAATTTTCTTTTGTTCTCCTTCTTACTCTCTCATACATTGCATTGGGATGTTGGGCTGAAGAAAGGGAGTTGTTGAGTGTAACAAGGCAGTGTTTACTGTCGTAGGGGGAGAGAATACTTTATCAGCTTCTGTGCAGTTCTCTCTCGCTCACTCTTTCGCGAGTAAAAACGAGAGCTCAAAGAATAAATAAATAAATTGTGAGAAATTAGGATGCTGTCGTCGGATCTTCTTCTTCTGGTGCGTGTTGTCAGTATGTGTTGGTTATAAGTGCGGTAGAGTCAAGCAATCCGCTAGCACCGCGGTGAGAATATAAAGACACACATAAGACACATTGACATAAAATAAAGAAGCAATGCATGTATACATGAGTGTAGGAATTCTCCAGATTTCTTCCAAACAGATGACACTGTAGCATGAGAGGACAGACAGTCAGTAGTTACCTCTTATTCAACTTTTCAGCCATGTGAAGCTACTTGTGAATGCTTATCATGCAGCGTGGAGCGGACGGGGACGGACGGAAACGAGAAGAAAACTTGAATGTTTTCCATCTCTATCTGTTCTCCCTTTCTTCCCTCAGCTTTCTCAACAGATTGACCCAGAAATACTAGGTTGGAATTTTTGCAAATTTCAACTATACTCAAGAACAAATCAACTTGTAAAATAGACCAATTTCCTCCGACTTCGCTCCAGTTTGTAAAGTTGGGAGGGGGGAAAGAATAAGAGGACTCTATTGTCTCCAGTCTTTTGCATAGAATATTCAGAAGCTGTGTGTGAGAGAAAAGCATTATGCAGCCTATGGTACGAGGCTTTTTTGCTTTATTATTATAGTAGCAGCTATGTAGGCGTGGGTGCGTGTGCGAAATCGAATTTTTTTGTCTCAGTTTTACAGGGAATTTCCTCCTCTTACTTCCACTTTATATGCAAGAAAATGGCTGGATGCTTACTTATGTCTGTCTCTCTTCTTGCACGACAGACATTCTCTCTCTCCCTGCTCTGTTGCTATGGGAGAGGATGAAGACGAAAAGAGGAGGATGACTACTTAAAGTTTGCCTGTGCATGGAGACCTATAGTTTTCCTATCGCAATTCTCTGTAGGGAACTGTAATCAACACTAGAGATGGAAGGGGGAAATCGGGCGGCTTATAGTGCATTTGTGTATGTATAATAAAAGGGAGCAGAGGTTTAGGGAAAATTTAGACAAGAAGAGACTTGAGACTTTCATGGTGAGATCCCAAGGAGGACGGAAAGGAAGAAGTGTGCAAGGAGAACGAGCGAGAGTGAAAGTTTTTCAAACTTTCTGCTCTTCCCACTCTCTGACTCAGTCTTTCTCCGAAGAGACCCCATGAAAATGTATTTAGGATGTCAATGTCGCAATGGGTTAAAATTCCTTTTTAATATTCTAGTAGACCTTTAAACCTTTTAGCCCAATGGGTTCCTATACAATATTCCGAAATACAGTGCATGTGTTAGGAGTTGTAATCTTCTGGTGGTTGGTGGGATTGTCAAGTGGCTACTGGAGTTACGTTACGTAGTGCTATATAATGGAAGTCGGTCATAGGCCAGAAAGGACTTGAGCATCATGCGAGGTTACATAATGATAATCTTACGAGACTTTAAGAAGAAGAATAGAAGGAGGAGGAAGTGTGTAGAGAAGCTTTACGATGGCTCTTCGTGTCCGACTCTTGTTCCGTCTCCAAGTCATCTCTGTCACTTAGACTGAGAGAGAAAGAAGCTCAAGTGTAAACTAACTGCTCCATCCGCTTGCTCAAGAGCTCTTTTTTCCTTCCTTTCCTATGGACGGCGAGAAGGAGCTCTTTGGTCGTTAGGGTCCTCAAACAGGACTTTATACTTGGGCTAAAATGGAGGAGCAGAAGGGAGAGTGCGGGAGCTAATGGAACTTCTTATCATTAATTAAAACTCCTCTTGTTCTTCTGTTGTGTCTGAGCAATAAGTAAGAGAGTATGGTGGGATAGAGATGCTCACACTGGATGCCCATATGTTTGTCTCATTTCCCACTGTCCCGCGTTACACACATCAAGCTCAAATTGTGCGTAAGAAATCCCATGTGTGTCTGGACAAATCCATTTGTTCCGGTCTCCATGGGAATGGAATAAAGGATGAAGGGATTTTTAAACTTGAGAGTTACTCATAGGAGCTTCGGTCCTAGGTTGAAATACTTCAAGTTCGTCTCGCATATTCAGATAATCATGATGATGATGGCCATAATGATGAGGACGGATTAAAGCAGAGCGTATGTGTGTGTGTGTGTGTCATGATAAATTTCTCACTCCAATCATTCCCTCACTTTCCATTGTTTCCACCAACTCATCCCCAGTCTCATTTGCAAAATTTTCGAGATGATGATGATGGTGGAAATTATGACTCTCTAGTAGAAGTGGCTGTAACTACTCACACAGTTCATACATTGAAGTGTTGGTCGCTTCATGATGATGATAGTGACGATGTTCATCTTGTTGTCGCTCTCTCTCTCCCTCTCTCTCTCTGGGTATCCCTCTCACATCCCATTTATTGTCTTGGTCCATGGCGTGCTGAAAAGAAGTTTTGTTACATTATTAAAGTGTACATCCTTATGTGCCTGCCGCTGCTGTATATAAATGGCTACGATAGCATGTGACAAGATAAGGGGGAAAGCGGGCCCATTAACATGATAATGTGATCCTTTAATAAAGTGCTGAATTAACCCAACTATTTGCATTTTGTCCATTTCACTGGGAGTTTCCGTCGGAGTGTCTCTAGTACAGAGCACACATTGGCCCTTCTTGTCGTCTTCATGGCTACATTGGGATCCAACCATAAATGAGTACACAAAGGGTGCCTAGAGAGGAAGGAGAGACAAGGCTTAATATTTATATGTGGACCAGCGTGTTGAATAGAAAGAGCGACGAAAGATTATTATGAATTTACTTTGCAGATTAGATGCGGCGATGAATTCATTCCAAGCTTGCGTCCCGCACTCTTAAAAGACACACAAGTCTTGTTAAATGGACTCATTTCGGAATCAGGAGCACCACTGTATGAACAGGACGAATTTCATTGTTTTCGTATTCTCCAGACGTTCATACAAAATAAAAAATCAAATCACATTTCTTCCTCTCGCCTC
>JAQIWI010002707.1:0-11704 GCA_034698825.1 Deuterosminthurus bicinctus | reverse complement strand
TAAATAGTTATTTTCGAAAATTTCCTAAAACTGACTATAGTGTCCTGATTTTGGCTTCCAGGAATGTGGCCACCCTAGTTACGATGTCGAAATTGAACTCTATGAAAAATTCCAAGGTGCCTTATCAGCATAAAATGTTCAGCTGTACTTTTTGTGCCAAAACGTTCCAATCTCAATGGAACCTGAGTAGTCACGTACTTAGTCACACCAAAGAGAAGCCTCACAAATGCCTCATTTGCTTTGCAACTTTTGGACTTCAAAGCACTTTGAAAAACCACGTCAAAGTTGTGCACGATGGTGTGAAAAAGATTAGAAAAAAGAATAAGCACTGTCCATTGTGCAGTCACACATGCCGTGACAAAACGGAATTGCGACATCACTTACTGATACATTCTTCTGAGCTTCCTTTCTCTTGCGACGTACCCAGCTGTGAATTCAAGACAAAAAGTAAAATTTGTTTAGAGAGCCATGTCCGTGCAGTTCACAATGATGAACGTCCCTACCAATGTCCATCAGACGGATGCAATTACAAGGCTAAATTTAGGGCAAGTCTTAACCTTCATCTCATAGTTCACAGCAATGAAAAGCCCTTTGTATGCAAAGTGCAAGGATGTAATTACTCCTGCAAAAAGAAGCAAAGTTTATCAAATCACACCTCCAGAGCTCATAGTGACGAAAAACCGTTCTAATGAGCAGCCATTCTCATGCGACGTACCCAATTGTGGCTTCAAGACGAAACACAAGACATATTTAACCATTCACGTCAAAAGAGCCCACAATGATGACCGTCCATGTGTATGTCCATATGACGGATGCAACTACAAGGCCAAAATTACGCTAGATCTTAATAGGCACCTCAAAGTTCACAGTAACGAAAGGCCTTTTGTATGCAACGTCTCAGGATGCGATTACTCCTGCAAGACCAACGAACACTTAAAAGTTCACACAGCCAGAATTCATAGTGACAAAAAACCTTTCAAGTGTTCAATTTGTGACTTCCATGGAAAACTTAAACATGATGTAACCATGCATCAGCTTACTCACATGAAAACTAAACGCTTTCAATGTCAAGCTCCAAATTGTGGCTTTTCCACCAACAGGAAGAAAACACTTGTGCAGCACTCTGATGCAAAGCACAGGAAAAGAAAGGACCTAAGATGCACTGAGCCTGGATGCAATGCCACTTGCGGCAGCATGGCTCTGCTCAAAATTCACCGCAAGGGACACGACCTCCCAGTCTTAAAGTGCCCTGGCGATTCATGTAGTTATAGCACAAAAACGAAAACTAGTTTGGTCAAGCACATCTCCCGTTTTCATAGTGACGTGCAGTCTTCTGCCACGGTGGTGGGGCCAAGATTATCAGATCTAGAAGCATTATATTGCGGCTTCCCCAACTGTGATTTTCAAACAAAGTTTCCACACCTTTACGACCGTCACAGAAAAATTCACAATGAAGAAGGAGTACGAAACTATGTCTGCTCATTTTGCTTTTCCAGATTTCGTCACTTGAGCGTGATAGAGGCTCACGTTCAGAGGCACGTAGGAGAGAAGGCTTACAGTTGCTCACTTGTAACTATACCACTGGGGATCGCTTCTGTCTTGTCAACCACGCGAAGACGACTCACCATATTCATGTTACTTCTCGCCGCCAAGAAGATGAAGTGAAAAATTGTCACACATTTGGTCGGACTTGTTTTAGTTACAGCGAGTTTGTCCTCCATTCGATGAATCATTTGCAGCCTGTTGTAGTTTTGGAGCAACTAAAGTTGCACGTCTTGTAAATTCAATTTTATTTTCCTTGCTGGTTCGTGTAAAACTGATGAGTATTGGATCGGAATCAAAACAATTTTGCTTCTCTGTACTAGCTGTGCATTACAGGACTTACTATAAGTCAAGACACCTGAATATCTCAAGAATTTTAACATGTGCGTTTTGGAATTGGGAGCAGAACTTTTTTCCATCGTTTATTAGTACAAAAGTGGAGCTACCGGGAGCTCTTAAATATCAAATGTTCGCTACACCAAACAGAACCCGCACAAATGTCACACTTGTTCAGCAGCATTCTCACGTCTACGCTGTTTGGCTAAACATGTAAAAAATGTACGTACATAACAAAGACATTTATAATAGTTTCCAGTGATCTAAAATATACTTACATTTTATGGTTATCTGTCCGTTGTCCCTACTGATTTGAGTTGGGCTTGTTTGTTGTGTTTACTAATAGAAAATGGTGCAACTATTGTTGTTTATCATCAATAAAAGTTAAATACTAAAAGCCTCCTGAATGAAGCAAAGAGTTATCTTATGCTTATGGACGTGACTCTAACATGTGCATGACGTCACATTTCAGTCTTCCTCCTATGTGTTATCTCTATGCCAATGACCGACTATCTCTTGGAAACTCTCAGTCAAGAGTGGAGTTCTCTCAGTCTGGCAGTAGCTCTCGCATTGTAAAAAACTTTAGTAAAGACAGGCTTGTCATTTGTGAAGTACAGTATTTCAACCTCTGTTGCGGGGAAATGTGAATTTGTACGAGTGTTCTGTACAAAAAATGTTCAGCTGTATTTTCTGCGGAAACGACTTCAAATCTCGCAGGAACCTGAATGTTCATATGCGGAGCCACACAGAGGAGGAGCCTCACAAGTGCAAAATATCCCGACATAGTCGAGCGTGGTAGCCACGGCTATGGGGAATGACTTCTTGGAAGTCGCCTCCCAGTCCTCCCCATTCCCTTGCTACCTCGACCATGAATCATAACCCCCACCCGGCATCGGCCGAAGTCTACGACGCAATATGATGACGTCACCTCCCAGTCCTCCCCAATTCCTTGCTATCTCTAGCATGAGTCATCACCTGGCACAGGCCGAAGTCTACGACGCAATAGGATGACGTCGACTCCCAGTCCTCCCCTATTCCTTGCTACCTCGAGCATGAGTCATCACCCGGCACAGGCCGAAGCCTACGACGCAATATGATGACGCCACCTCCCAATCCTCCCCTATTCCTTGCTACCTCTAGCATGAGTCATCACCTGGCACAGGCCGAAGTCTACGGCGCAATACGATGACGTCACCTCCCAGTCCTTCCCATTTCCGTGCTACCTCGAGCATGAGTCATCACCCGGCACAGGCCAAAGTCTACGACGCAATAGGATGACGTCATCCTGGTCCCCGTATTTTTTTGTTCATTTTTGTCGGTCAACTGTCGGTTTTGAACTTATTGCCGCTGACTGAGTTTAGATCCGGAGCCGGCACTTTAACAGCACGCACTTCAGGTCAAATCCTGCATGATATTACTTTGGTATGCGTCTAACAACTGATGTGACGTAAAGCTTGGCGCACGAAATGTGTGATTTCCACATTCTTTCTAAAGCCACACCAAGGCTAGAATTTACAATTGCACATTGACAGAATGTTAATTCCAATCACGAATTAGAGTTTTGACGCCGTATTGATAACAGAAAATATTTTGTATTGGTCTTTTTTGAAGACACTCAAAATATATTCCACAATAACTTCGAGTGGTGCATTGAAGCCGAGCGACTTCTGCCCTTCGTATGAGCCTTCCAGGGGCAAACCCGTCGCTGTAGTTAACGGTAAACTTGCATTCAGAGTGTGCTCCAGCTGCTCCCTCGCCGCTCCCCAATGACGTCAACTCCCAGTCCTCCCCTTCCAACCTTCAGCATGAGTCATCACACGGCGCAGGCGCACAGACCGAAGGCTACGACGCAATAGAATGACGTCATTTTCGGTCCAGTGAGTTTTTGTTCAGTTATTTTTAGCCACTTTCGGTTTTCAATTTATTGCCGGTCACTGAGTTGACATCCGGAACTGGCAGTTGCAAAAGGCACTCTTCCAGGTCAAGCCCTTCATGATGACATGACTTTCGTTTCAATCGAATAACTAATGCGACCTCCAGCTCGTATGAAATAATGCATGGATTTGAGGTCTCTTCTATAGCCAACGGCTCAAGCCGTGGCTAAAAACCAAATTTTTGTTTTTGAGTTTGAACTTGACGTTGAGACGACCTTAAGTTGAAACCACGTGAAGCCGTTGACGGTAGAAACTGTGGCTAGGTCAGTTTTGGACAATCAATTTAATCCATAGACTTTCTAGAATTTATTTTTAATGAAAGTTAATTGCGCAATTTTCGTCATCATCTCCTCATCTTTAACCGTTTGTTTGCTTTCAGCTCACCACATCTAAAAGCTTCAAGCTTGTGCGTTCAAACCCAATTGGCTCATCCTCTAACATGTGAGAATGTGAGTGCTAATGAACAATAGTGCCAGCCTGAGATCATGAGATCGACGGTTTAAAACTTGAAACTGTGAGTGGACAGCGACAATTCAACATTGTGGTCATATGCAACTTGCAACCGGATTGACATTTCATTTGTACATTAGAGCATTTAATGTCCTTTTTTGCTTACAAAAATCAGCACTTATTGCAGCAAAATGTTCAGTTGTCCTCTGTGCGCAAAAACTTTCAGTTGTCAATCCAAACTAGACTATCACATGGTTACCCACACCAAGGAAAAGCCTTACAAGTGTCCAATGTGCCCAGCAGCTTTCGGGCTGAAAGGCACAGTGAAACAACACATCAAAATTGTTCATGACGGCATCAAACAAACCAGAATTAAGAATCATCAATGTACAATGTGCAGTTTCAAATGCAACGCCAAAAGCTCGCTGCAAGCTCACATGCGAAAACATTCTGCAGAGCTCCCATTCTCTTGTCACCGACCCGGCTACGGCTGTGGCTTTAGGACAAAACACAAAAGTTCTTTACCGCAGCATGCCCTTCAAGCTCACAGTAATAAACGGCCCTTTAAATGTCCATCAGACGGATGCAGCTTCAAGGCCAAATCAAGGGCAGTCATTAAGGAGCATGTCCGAGTCCACAGCATCGACAAGCCCTTCGTATGCACGATTTCTGGATGCAATTGCACCTTCAAGTCCAAACAAGCATTGAAAAGGCACTGCTCCACAGTTCACAGCAACGAAAAGCCGTACAAGTGCTCAGTTTGTGATTTCCGAACGAAATACGGCGACAACTTGAGAGTTCATCAAATTAGGCACACAAAGGTAAAACGCTTTCAATGTGAAGCTCCAAAGTGTGGCTTTGCCAGCTATCACAGAAATGACCTCAAAGTTCACTTTGACCGCAAGCACAGAAAGCTGGAAATACTCTGCACTGAGCCCAGATGCAATTTCAGATGTGGAAGCAATGCCCTTCTCAAAACACACCTCAAGATACACAAGCTTCCAATCTTGAAGTGCCCTGATGATTCCTGTGACTTTAGTACAATATACATTAACAGTTTGCACGGGCACATCTCCAGTCGTCATAAAGACTTTCAGTCATCTGTCACGGTGGTGGGAACAAGATTGTCTTACCTCAAAACAGCTGGAACGATGAGTACATTACGTTGCAGCTTCACCGACTGTAATTATGAGACGAGGGTCCCACATCACTACGACCGACACAAAGGTACTCACAAGAAAGGACAACATGTGTGCTCATTTTGCTGTTCCAGCTTTAGTAGTTTGAGCTGGCTTAGAGCTCACGTTAAGAGGCATACCGGGGAGAAACCTTACAGCTGTTCTCTTTGTTCTTACACAACCGTGGATAGCTGTGAACTGAAAAATCATGCCAGGAAACATCACCAAATTCATATACTTATTCCTCGCGGCAAAGATAATCAATTTAAAAAGTGTTGTACTTGTGGTAGGAATTGTTTTAGTAACGGTGAGACCGTGCTTCATTCAATGAGCCATTTGCAGCCTGTTGTAGTTTTACAGAAACTAATGTTACATGTGTTATAAATGGAATTGCAACTGGTTTCTCATAAATCTCATAACCATGTATTTATATTTTGAAACATTAACAAATTGTAACAGTAAAAAATCAAACTGTTACACCATGTAAACATGGTGATCGGAATTAAATAAAGTTTCATTATCTGTAACTAGCTGCATATCGCAGCACATATAGAACAGCAAGCCCAATGGTAATGATTTCAAGCAGGAGAACTACATTTTTAGTGGCATTCCAGGTTTACTGTGAAAAGGACTTTTGGCTCATCGGAGGCTTCATTTGATCAATTTGAACTTCGCTAATTGGAATTTCGGATCTAAACTTGGGCATTGTTTATTCGTGTCAGTATCACTTATAAAATGGATGCCCACCCAGCACCCAGTTTTTTTGCGAGTTTAAGTTTAAAATTGAAAAGTTTCTGAACATTATCTAAGCATTCATACAATAGACAAAAATTATCCTGATTTCCAGTTCCAAGCTGCTGCTATCTGACCACTTCACACAACAACAAAAGTGGAGCCCTTGTTTGTCTTTTTACCAGTAAAACTGCCGAATGGATTGCTTTATGCTTACGAGAAATACCCGCGACGTGATCAAGCCGTTTTTAAAAGTTGACCCCATCAGGGAATAGGGCACTCTTTGGTGAGTAATTGGAGCCTTAAACTTGATGCGCATAGGCAAAGGTTCGGGAGATAAAAAAAATTATATTTTTGAAACCCAAAACGGCGATTTTCTTATGGGAATTAACATGGGATTTTTTAATCGCCCAAAGGGGGGACCCTGTGCAAAATTTCAAATTTTTGATTTTTCGGTTTTCGAGCACTATTATAGCGCTCAAACATCCTGTAATTAAGAAAAACCATGAATCACTTAAGATTTGTGCCACACTGACGTCATATTGTGTAAAAACCGAAAAATCAAAAATATGAAATTTTGCAAAGGGTCCCCCCTTGGGCGATTAAAAAATCCCATGTTAATTCCCATAAGAAAATCGCCGTTTTGGTTTTCAAGAATAATTTTTTTTATTTTTTAAATATCTCCTGAACCTTTGCCTATGCGCATCAAGTTTAAGGCTCCAATTACTCACCAAAGAGTGCCCTATTCCCTGATGGGGTCAACTTTCAAAAACGGCTTGATGACGTCGGGGGGAATTTCTCGTCAGACTGACGTGGACTTTTCTAAATTAATAGTAAGACTACGGCCGTACAATCCAGTTTATTTGAAACGATGGAAGGAAGTTAAAAGGCCATCGCAATTTTCTCCCAGGGCTAAAAATAGGAATCCAGGGGCTGGGCTGTTCCAATGTTGAACTCTTTAAGCTGTTCAAGGATTGAGTGGGGCCGGTGGGAGGTTGTCATGGCAACCGTGAGTTTGTTTATTTGGCCTTCTTGTTGACAAAAAACAAGGCTGAAAATGTCTACTAATTACTATTTTTAGAACTCATTTATACTATCAGACAAACATATTCTATTATTTGATCGCATTGATAGTTTTAGAATAAACAATTTCTTGTGTGCCTTGAGGCCTCCTATCTTTCCAGTAGTAATATTTGTGGAGTGGACATGGCCTCATACAATTAAGCAAGTAATTTTCACTATTTGGTCGATTTGTTTGCACCTCAATTTAGAACAATTATTTATGTGTGTACAGGTTTGAATAAGGCAAACAATTTAGCAATATTTGCATTTGTTACTGATTTCCACCACTAGAAGAATTTGACTCTGGTGAGAACAAAACAGAGTCTTATGTTCGACCTTCCATCCGAAGTATTCATTCACTCTGGGCTTTAACTCTTAATAGTCGGTGATGTAGTAAGCTTAGGTTTCTTCTCTTCTACTCTCTGTCGGTAGTAGAAAAGAATCCGAGCTCTGCAAGTGAATACTGCTGGAAAAGCTAGCTTGTGTTTAAAAGCAATAATGCTGACGGTCAAGCAAGCCCGTTGGATTCTCCTCACGCTCTTTCTGGCAAGCAAAATAAATTTGCTACCGTTTGACATCGACTTGTCACGAGGAAATATTAAGATTCAGACGGTCAAATGGCGAAGATCGGTTTGGAAATGTTTAGTAGGGGTATTGGGGGTCAGTTGTTGCCAGTTGTTTGTTTTTGGCCTCTGCACCATTTTTTCCCCAGGATCCGCGCACACACTTTCCAATGCCCCACTGGTTATAATGAATATAGTGGCGTAAAATCTCGGTTTGGTTGGTATGTATTTATTGCTTGTGAAGAGCGTTGACGTCTTAACTGCAATATTCAATGATCTCATTGTACACAAAGGTACGTACGACATTTAAAATTGAATACCGTAAATCCGCTATTATAGGCCGGGCCTTCAATAGAAGCCGGCCACCTAATAAAGGCCGGGGTATGCCGAAGTTTGAATTATTAAACGCCGGGCCTCCAATAATGGCCGGGGCGTTTATTGGAGTCCGAATTTCTTGTATGACTTTTCGACAAAATCAAGCCATAGAGGCATGAACTACTGACAGCAATACAGAGATGCTAATTATCAGCATCGTTCGCAAAATTAAGCGAACTATTTTGTCAAAATTTAACTAACGAGTAACAAGGCATTAAAGTGAATTGCACTCAGTTGAAATAAAAAGGTTCTGCACGTGGAAAATATATTGTAGGGAACTTGAGACCTTCTGAAAAAGAATACATTGCGATGTGACACTTCGAACTTTAGATTTTGATAAACGACTCGCGCAAGTCACGCACATAGATTATTTGATAACGATAAGACACCGAGTCAACTCTTGTTCAGAGCTGGAAATTTTATATATTTTTTACAAATAACTACATGGTAATTGAAATAATGATCACTTCAATTTATTCTTTCTTAAATACAGTGCTTAGATTATCCCGTTGACTCCAGCTCAGATGGAGCCTATTCAGAAATTTATCAGAGACAAGCGATCACGCACACAAAAAAGGCTGTAACTGACAAAACTTCTGACTAGTGACATAATAATTGTAACGCGCAAACGTCTAAAATTTAGATGGTTTCTTCAGAATGTTTCACAGCCATTTTGTGTTCTAAAAATAAAAGCCGGCCCTCTATTAGAAGCCGGACCTTCAATAAACGCCGGGGCGCTAGAAGATTTGAAAAAATAAACGCCCCGGCGTTTAATAGCGGATTTACGGTATCTCATCCCACATAATGATTGGGACTTGAAAGGAGAACGCCCCAAAGGAGCCAATAGAAGTATTGACAGGGCGGTGTGCTTTGCAACGTTTGTAAATCTCTTGAAGGCAACTAAGACGTTGTTTATCCCTTGATGATCTTCATTCAATCCATGCCATGATATCCTCTGAAGCCCGTACAGCTAAAACGACATCACATGACTCCAAAATGTCACTCCTTGAGTTGCCGCCGAGAATGTTCCGGGGAAATGTTGCTAGAAATATTCCCACAACGATTGTCGGAAATATTGCCGGAAATTTTGCTCCATCAGTGCTTTGGATACAATCGTGTCGAATTGATGATCTGTTTCAATCAAATTGTGAAGACGAATTTAGCCTGAGGTGATTCAACGCATAAATTATCATTTTTGTCGCTTTGGTGATTTTAGGAATAGCTCTTGTGACTTGGCTCTTATGCATTCACCTTGAAAATCTGAATCAATGTGTCCGATTTTTCAGCGAAGGAAGTTGCCGAGAGACTCATGGAGCAGCAGGGTCATTGCGATAAGTCCATGATTGAAAAGATTTGAAAATGTAAGCTGCTGATAAAAATAATAAATATAAAAAATGAATGTTCTCCTTCCCGAGAGCGTTGGCTGGGTACTGCCATTGAAATTTGGTGACAATGGCATACACGTGCTTGTTGCGTCAATGACACAAGCACATGCGGCTAATATACGATACACAAACATGCTGAAACTGCACAAACATCGGATTTGGATACTGAGTTGAGGTGGCTTCACACAGATATTGTGTTAACCATAGACGGACGTTCAATAGTGGCACCTTTAGTCTGGTCTTTTGTTGCGGTTTGGTTTTTAAAGGGCGTATGAGTGACGAAGAAAACTTGTGTAGAATTTAGAAAAGATTGAATTTATTTAGTACAGAGAACAATAGAAAAAACGGTGTTCACTGAAAGTAACAGTCAATTCTTCTCCATACTGTTTTTAGTCGCAAAGCCAATTGATTCTTCTTGCTACAAGAGAGATATCTTAAAACACGGAAGACATAACACCCGGCTTGCCTAGCAAGCGGGTCCGAAAATAAGAACTTCAAAAAAATGGTAGCGTTGTACTGGGAATTAATGCGTTTGTTAGCTAAATAAAGCTGCTCTTGCAACTTTTTCGTGCCGTAAAGATTTTCGCAGTGGCTACTGTAATAATTAGCTTCCTGCAACTCTGTACTTTTGCATAACCTTGAGCAAAACGCCAACTGAAATTTCCCACAGCTGATTACATGTGCAGGAAGTGCCTAACAATCCCACTCCATAAAAACAGACACACAAAAGCCAGAGCCCAATAGTATTGAAGAAATCTCAGTCAGGTTCAGGCTGACGCTGCACACTGCTAAGGGCGGTAAATTCAAATTCTGGTATTCAAACACTCGTACACTGTTACGTTTCATGGGCTGAAACTTGGGTCCTAGGGGTATTTTGATATGCTCTTTCACGTGGAGGCATTTGTTTGATCGTGCAAAGGCTCCTTTGTATCTATGGAAACCATTTATTCTTTTAAATACATCTCATTTTAATTTATTACCAAAAGAAGTCAGTCATTTTGTAAGGAACACAGCAACCCGTTGGATAACTTGCATTTGTTTTACGCATTTTGGTATCCTTGACAACCATGATTTTTAAACTGTTTCAATGCATGAAAGCTTTCTAAAATTGGCTTGCAAAATATAAATTTCATATTTAATGATTTTTATACATTTAATTTATTTTAATCACGAATTAATTGTTAATTGTCATCCACACGCCAATTACAATAAGAGCGACTTGTGCTGTCTATTAATTTCCTTACAACCGCACACACACATTATTATACTCCACATTTACAACTCCCTCTCCCCACACTCTGCAGGGTCATTCTCGCTCATTAATAAACCAAATATATATTCATTGTGTAAATGTGATTACCCTTATTACTCTTCCATTCCTTTTTCAATTATGATTTTGTCCCGTGCCGATTCGCAAAAGGATTTCACAGCTCTCTGAACGGATTTGAGGGTAATCCTCTTCTGCTGTTAGGTCATGAGGAGACAATCATGCTGGATGTTCCTTTTGTTGGAGAGAAAGAGGAAAGATGACAACTAAAAATTATGCCAACGACTTCCTAAGGCTCCCACCTTGGGAAATTTGAAGAGTAGAAGAGACAGGCGGGACAAAACCATTATTTCCTGCAAAGACCAACATCATTTCTCTGCGGTCACACGAACAACTCGTCCTCGCAATCAAATTAAACTGTCTTGCATCAAAGATGGACGCGCGGACATATTTGTCTTATTGTGTACAACATTTAAATTTTGTAAATCCAATTGTACCAATTGTATTGGTAGTATGACAACGGTTTATACGCAGCCATTTCTCAGTGCTTTTTAATGGACAACGATCTCGAAGAATGTGAGGATTTTCTCCGGTTCGCTGATATGAGAGACATAAAAAGGAATGGAATTCCTCTCGCAGTAGCTGTTTGTACAGGAATATCAAGGGCAAGAAAAGGAATAGCTAGAACAAGTTTATGATGAAAGGAGCAGGAAATGGCGGAGAGAGAAAGATGAATCAATAAAGAATTCTATCCAATAAGAGTAAAAACCATGAAAACGCATGTGTACAATTGAAAACATCTTCAATCTATCGTTGCAGTTAGAAAGTCGCGGTGGAAGGGCTTGTCAGTCATCCCCGTATGCTTCACAATGCAGGTGAC
>JAQIWI010002706.1:0-11705 GCA_034698825.1 Deuterosminthurus bicinctus | reverse complement strand
CGAATAAGTTTTATTTGCCAATTGAATGATTTCCTTCTAAGTTGAACAGATCACAAACCCCATTATGGGTGCCATAAAAGGTATAATACTACTATTTGTAGTTAAAATGTTATAATTAACCATTCACTGTGTATAACACTACAGTACAAGCGTGTACATTGTACAGATCCAAGTTAATTGGGATATTCCTAAACTGTTTTACGCAAATAAACCCAAGTGCCGTGCAATGCTTCCTTCTTACAACCTCAAGCAATAACATTATACGGAAGTAAAGCATCTAATACAACATCTAACAAGACTAATGAGAAGTTACTCTGACATGAGTAGAACTCTATGAGTGGTGAATGTGAATAAACACTGAGAAAAAGGGCAGTCAAATGAAACAAAATCCACGACCAGCACAAGTTACTTACGAGCTCTTACAAGTTTGTTTTAGTTTCTTTTAAGACATTAAAAGGACAAGAGAAAGACAACCTGGTTGAGTATTTCCTCCCAAGCACTCATCGGCAGATTAATTGAGAACTCACAGTCCGCGAGGGGAAAGGACACAGGTCTCAGAGTTCTTGCGCGTTTCATCACTTCCACCCTCTCTTTTCTCGTCTTGTTCCTCAAATAGGGCGCTTGTTGTTGCAACAAAACTCCCAAAATGTCCTCCGATTCTCTACCAACCCGTAGCATGTCGAAGCTTTGCCAAAACATCAGGACCGTTACACTCACCGCAGCGTACGGAAAAACGATGTAGAGTATGAGGGGCAGTTCCGTGTAACGAATGGTGATAAAGAGCGCTATGACCACGCATGTTGCGTACCCCAACAGCCATGTTGGGAAGAAGAATCTTATCCACACTTGAAAGATTCGGTTGAACAGCTCCAGCTGTACATACATTCTCTGCAGTCCTTCACGAGATTCCATGGATCTCACGCGTATTTTTCTGAATAAGAACAACAAAATATAACAATTTCCTTTGTTTATCAATTCAGGTGGCTAAGTACGCAGTAGCAGATCTTACTGAAGAGGTTCCATGTAGATTTGAATGGCACCATTTCCCATGAAAACTAAACACCCACCAAAATGAGCTACTGCCATAGGTGGGAGGTACAAAATCCATTGTACTGGTGCAAACAGTACTTGCCATGCGAAACGTGGTAGAATCCCCTCAGGGATTAAACCAAACCTCTCTAAAGTTGGAAATACGCAAGTCGGCAAGTCGCTCACCACAGTACTTACAATGGCAGAGCCTGTGGTGATTCCATAGCAGCAAGTAAAGGCTGCAATAACTTTGAGACTTGCAGACTTGTCGTGAAATGGGTGGAATTTTGTTCCAGAATCAGTCGCGATGGAAACGTAAGACCAGCTATTAAGCAAATCTACAGTCTGCTTGGGTCTCAACACGACTGCCACGCTCATGTACAGAGGAATGAAAAAAGTTGCAGCCTGACTTAGACATAAGAAAGATTTTACCCCCAGGTCTTCGTTTAAAATTACGGTCATTGCCAGCATAGTGTTTCGGTAGGTGAATGCAAGGTACAGAATGATGGTGACGTAGTGCAAAATTTGATCTTTTCTATTTGAAAGTACATACTCACCACTTGACGTGCGGGTGAAGCCCATCAAGCGGAACTTTCTACTAACTGCGAACGTAAATTCGTAACATTTTTGAGCGTAAGAGAAATATTTGGACCGATGCTCACCATTGTCTTCTGTCTCATGTCCAACCCCATCCTCCCCGTCAGATCTTTTCTTGCTACCGACACGGTGCCTTGGAATGTTTCGCCGAATTCCTTTTTTCCGGCCGGACGCCCTTTTCGGCATGATGGCGCCCGGCTATATCTCGTAGCGCCTGACTCAGGCGTCACGAAGCCGAAGCTTTAGAAAGATTGGGTCCTTTTTATTGTACTACTTAAGAAATCGGTCTTAAGAAAAAAGTGGCTATGGTTATCTCAGGGAAATGATTCGTGGCTGACGTGTTTTTATGCACTACTGCATTTAAATCCACTAAAAACCTTCCCATTGCAAGTTAATTATATACTTACCGCTGACAGTCAATTATAGCGTTACCGCTGTCAGTCAATTATAGTGTTACGATGAGTCTATTTTAGCCTTACCGGCTACAATCTATTTTAGTATATCCATTCTATTTAAATTATACCCTTACCATTGGAATTCAATTATAGCCTTACGATTGACATTAAATTATAGCCTTACAATTGAAATTAAATGACCGGGCCTCTAATGAAGGCCGGGGTCCACTATAGTTTAAAAATTCTTAAACGCCGGGCCTCCAATAAAGGCCAGGGCGTTTATTTGAGTCCAAATTTCCTTCAGGGTTTGTTTCCCACATGTTGGCGGCACTGTATGGTCACAAACGACTCTAAAACGTAGAGCATTGCAAAAAAACGCAACACGTGTAGCTGATACCTCTTCAGCATGGCTTCAGGCTTCACGAATTTTTTGCTTTTGCAAACAGTATCAGTAAGACACCAATTTAAAGCTGTTGGTGGTGTGGGATGTAGTGCAGTAAGTCCTATAGGAAACCAGCAGCTATCAACGAAATACGACAGGCTGCTTCCATGAGAAACACATTGCCCGCCGGAGTCTAAATTCCGACCGCAATGATTCTTCGAAGCTTCACTATCCCCGAGGTTATTCAGTTGGAAGTTTTCTTTTCAAAACTCATTGGACTCGAGCTGACTTGTGACAGAAGTGAGACTTTGGTCGCTGGTAGCACTAAATCCACCTTGAAATCCATTGTCGTGGACTTTGAATGGCTCCTTGGGAACGTATTTCAAGAATGCTGGAATGCATGCAGCCCGGACATAGGGGCCGGTTAGATTTAGTGTAGTCTTGAGGCGGAATATAAACAGATGATAGTTCCCATTTTCAGGGTCTACTGTTGCTTGGGGCAGAATGTAACTAACGTATGGGACATGAATTTGTAGCCATTTTAAATTTAAAATGGTCCAAATTGTATTCATTGTTGTGATTACCTCAGCTCTCTGAGAGTGTGGGGCGAGAGGTTGAGGGAATGGAATACTTTAAACCGGCAGTAGTTTGCCCATAAACACCAAACCACCGAGCACAATTGTAGTTGGATCCAGGATAAAATAATTCCATTGCCTCTTGCTCTCTCCCTGGTGGCGGTTGACCAAAGTCCGCTCCAAAAATGGTGACGACTGCCGTAGACGAAAACACAGTCCCTGTCACTAAATATTTCCATGGCGATCTGGAAGGTTGTCAAGTGTAAATTGTCAGTCCATAAGGGTGGAGTGTGCGGATGTCAGAACTGTTCACACTTCTCAGTCCGCAATCCTTATCTGGGGTAATGATAATTATTTGTTGTTGTTAAACACACCTGATTATGCTTTGCTGTGTTATGGAACCTTATAACAATTTGGCAAGAACTTACTATGGTTGTTGGTCACGTTCTGACAAAGTTTTATTAGGAGTAACTAAACTTGTGAATATATGTACACAGTTGCTAATTTTTGTCTTTTGTTGTCAATATTCAACGCAATGTTCACGATATCATAACATTATTGTTGCAATGAGTGATACTTTAATCATCTTCTTCGTCATGTTGTTCTTCATCATCGGAATCATCTTCCTGTTCTTCTTGGCTGGTGTCAATGTCTTTAATAATCGACACCAACCACTCGGTATGTAAGTCCAGAGGTGTGAAGCTCATGGCACTGTGACCTTTACCACATCCTCCAGGTCCATGTTCCACAATACTCACGATCCCCTGAAAACTCAGACCAAATTAAATGTGAATGAACCAAGTGTAGCAGACTGGGCCAGCAAAAGCCACAAAACTGTAGTAAATTATTTCATTTTAATTATTGTCAATTGCAAACAAACAACCAACCTTCAGCACATAAGCTCCAGGCTCGTTGTCCTCGGCAGGAAAAATGATTCCAGCACCACCGTTGTGTCCATAACAAAGGTTCTTGTCGCCAACTAATGCAAAATTAAAAGCATTCATGACAATCACTTACATTTTTATTCCACTTAAAGGAGTAAGTTCAGACGCCTTTATACCTCCTGAGACTTTGGCACAAAATTTATCCAGGGAAGCCGTCATGCCACAGTCGTTGATTTCAGTCACGTTCAGTTCAAAGAGCTTTAAATCTGCGGACATTTTTCCAGTTTTAGTCGAGCCAAACCCAGAAACCTGTGAATGTTTTTTACAATAATCATAAGTTACAGTCATAATACTTTACTAAAATGATTTTACGCTTAATATCAAAAGAACGAACTATTCCAGAAGAATTGGGAGCACGTGGTCTGTCAATCTTTTCAGTTGAGTAGCAGATTGGTCGGATGTACTCATTGTAATCGATTCGACTCTTCAGTTGAAAGATTGCTATGTCAGATTTCAAAGTTCGGGAGTCAAAGCTGGACGGACGCCATATTTTCTTCACCTTCAGAGACGTTTCAATTATCATAACAAGTCTTCTCATGTACAAGTATAAGCTGTAAAAAATCTATGTCACCTGAAAATTTTCACTTTCATCACTGCTATAATCTTCGAAATTAGTACTCGTATCACGGATGATAATCTTAAACATTTTAGGCTTTACAGGATCCCCTCGAGCGTCCACAGTGCAATTAGCCGCAGTCAGAATGACATTTCTCTCAATTAGTGACCCAGCGCAAATATATTCGTAACTATTAGATGTCTCATTCCTTCTGAATATTAGCACATGCCAGGGGAGTCTCGTGGCATCTTCAACTTCCTTGCCATTTCCAACAGAACTTTTGCCTTGCAAATACTCGACCCACAAACCACAGCCTGTATTTAAAAAAGCAAACATAATTCATGCATTAAAACTTACATTATTACTTACACTACAGACTAAAGTATCTCTATATAGTCTTACCCGGCTCACAACTGATTGACCTCTGAGGCTTCCAATCCCCATCCTCATAGCAAGTACTCACGACCGACGTCCTTTGAGTGGCTTGGTAATTTGGGGCGCATGTCAATGTGGTTTCTGTGCTAGGTACCGCATCGGTGCAATTTATTTGTTGGCCCAAGGCGTCTGTGCAATTTGCTTGGACGCCCTGAGTAAATTAATTTGACTTTGATCAGCCTGACATGCATGCATAACAGATTATTTTGATTAAATTAAAACGCATAACGTCAGTAACTAGTATTTTGTACATACCTTGTCAACAAGCCAAAATTGGTTGCAATGTGTTTGACTTTCAACATCGTTTCTACTTGATGGTGCCATTGACAACTCAGGATTCTCGTCATTACCTGAAGGACAATCTTGAGTCCCATCTAGGGTCCTATTTTTCTCGATGCATTTCCCATATAAACCGCATTGGTACTCATTTCCCAGGTCACATTCAGACGTGGCCTTGCAAAACGTTGGATTTTCATCTTCCCCGTTTCCACAGTCCTTGATTCCATCGCAAACTGAGCTAAGCTCGATGCAACGGTCTTCCAAGGGACAAGGAAAAGTGGTTGCAGGACATCTGGTCACAAATTATATTAATGATAACAACTAAAGATATCACAAGTTGGACAAAGGATCCACTTACTTTAAATGACCTTTGATGTGATCATAGACACCTCTTAATGGGTCGGAAATCAATGTTGAGTACACATCACAATGACCTTCACCTAGTTCAGCTAGAATAGCAAATACGAAGAATCGCGGAATTGGACCAAAACTCGGATCAAAATTTATCACAGTTTCAGTTGATTTCCATACACCGGCAGTTCCGTAGGTCAGACAAACGTCATCTTTTAGTATGCCATCTGTAGTTTAGTTGGAACAAATAAGTCTTAAAATATTAGTATTTTGGTGAAACTTGAAAAAGAAACAGAGATTACTTGGAGTCAATTGTCCACAGAAGAGGTAATCGGAGCGCTTGGCGTAATTCTCGCATCTTTCTTCATCATACGCAAAGGCCGAAGCAGTGATGGAAGCATAATTTGGCTCATTGTTTCCACCTTGGCTATAAAATCCTTGACCGTGTGGCGAGTAAAAACCGGTCATCATTCCTTCCTGCTTAGTCTCTACAGTAAACTTTGCCCAAAAATAAAAACAGAAGGACGCAATTGTAAATTACTATTAAATGGTGTTCACAATTCACAATATTGAACTGTCAATTATTTTCAGATTCATGCGCATATGTTTCCAGCATACAGACGGATATATTAATTACAGCTTTACATTCTCGAATGTAGGTGCGGTAGCAAAAGGAACGCAGATGGGGCGAACATAGGACGTTGAGATGTTGAAAGGCTTGGTGAGCCTGATGATAACCACGTGGTAATCTTCATTATTCCAGTCCTTTGAATTGATACAGGGCGCAGTGTAGCTTACCTGGAAGACATTTTTCGCATGCAACTTTGGGTTTCAAGCAATGATAATTGTACAAATGTTATTACGGGGGCATATTGAGCATTGGCATCAGCTTCAAGAAGATCTGTAGTGGTCAACCCACCGACCACCATGAGATTTTTAGGTGAAGGAATTTTGTATTTTTGTCCCGGTTCGCCTCCTTGTGGTGGCTGACCGAAGCCACCTTCAAAAACACTGACGACTGTCGTAGGCGAGATCACCGCCCCTGTCACAAGATATCTCCATGGTGAGGTAGAAGACTGTCGAGTGTAAACGGCCACAGTCCAAGGGTGTAGTGTCCGTTGGTCAGAACTGTTCACACTTCTCAGCCCGCAATCCTGATCTGGAAACGGTTACATTAAAACACTATCATAAACTCAGAGGATAATAATTATAAGTATTATTAAGGTATTGAAATCTTACGATTTGGCACAAAGTATTTGTTGTTATTAGTAACTTTCACACAAAGTCCGCGGAGCAGTAGCAGGAACAATAAAAATATTATCATGCGTATCATTTTACAAGCTGGAAAGTAATTTTCAAGCAACAGAAATAAACTGAAATATTATGATGTTGAGCGAGCTGATGAATAAGCTTTCAGGCTCCATCCTAAAGTCCTGATGAGCAGGACGACGACATGGTACACTGTAAAACTTTTAGCCTAAATTGGGGTACGAGCGAACGGGTTGGGTTCAAGAGCAACACAGAATGTTAGATGCTGCGGGCAAAAAAAACAATTTTCATAAAAGCCGCAACTTGCCCCAGTGAGACGGACGGATGAGCCATTAAGAATCCACAACGCAAACGTTAGGCGCATGCGCTTCCGGACACATGTCAACTTTACCCGCTTCCGCAACACACCCTTGAGTTCTCTTGTTCTGAACAGATTTCACCGTCTTCCGGTTGGACTGATTCAAACCGTTTCTAGATGCCCACCTGATATCCGTCCGTACGCTTCCCCAAGTTTTACAGTGTAACAACTGCTACTTGCCTCAAGGAAAACTGGGTCCAGTGTGACAATTCACGTCGCAGGCTTGATGAGCAAATAAATTGCTTGAAATACTGGAATATTCCAATCACCAAAGTTGCTGGCCTCGTCTTCTGAAAGCCATCATCACGTTGTTACTGCATTTTGCCGCGTTTTTTTCGAAAAAGTAATCTAACGTGTTATGAAAAGCTATGAAAAGAGACAAACAAAAAATTAGCACTGGTTCCTTATTGGACCTAAGTGTTTGCAGTGTAGCCTAAACACTCTTTGCTTCTCACTCCACCCACTGCTCAATTTCAGTAAACTTGTCCAGTCCATTGCAAAAACATATCCTGTAGTGCAAAATCCCAAGGGAGATATTCCGTATGATTTCATTTGTAAGTTAATTTTATCCTGATATCTCGAGACATCTTGCTGTAAACTAAAGTACAAAATTCCCACATAAATATTACATTTTATTTGTAAAATTCGAAACTTATAGGCACTCTCAACATGCTCACATGCTTCCTTTTATGTCTGCTGATAACCTGGAAAGCCCAAGGGCAGTTGGAGACGACAGAGGAAGGAGATTTACAAAGCAATGTGACCGTTCAATATGTAAAGGTAATTGTACCACATGAAGATTTGGACGACTACCAGTTTCATTTTAAGCTGTCCAACGGTGAGGAATTCTCTCGGGGTGGCAAACTACGGGAAGTAAAAGGGAAGAAAACAGTTGTCCTCAATGGGTACGTAACGGAATTTATAGATGGTAAGTAATCTGATTTTTTTTCAACTCACTAGAAACCACCCAAAACCTTTAAACGTGAATTTAATTTTAAATTCAATTAATTACATCTGATTTGTAAAATTTCTTTCTTAAAGAGAGCTCTTTCTTTACACACTATAAAGGGCAATTGCCATCGGACATACTGGTTGTAAATTCGAGTCCATTATTCTTTACATAGGAAAGCAGTACCAGCTACGGTATGCCGCGGATGAAAACGGAAATGACGTGGTTGTTGCAAGTAAGGAGCAAGTTAGTAAACTTGACCGTAGTCTTCTTCCTCTTGTAATTCGCAAGCCAAATCAGCAAGAAGGAGCATCGGGAGCCGATAAGTTCCCCATGGGAGTTTTACATGCGACAACGCGCAAACCATTCGCACTCCCTCCACCACCAACGACCAGAAGCAGAAGGCCGCTGGTTCGACCACAGCAGCCTAATATACTGCTTAAAGACCCTTCTGGCGATATTATACTAAAGCCTCGGACACCCACATCTGAAGGCTCAACTTCACAGGGCGCAGTACAGACTGATGCTCCCGCACCTGCAGAGCTTCTAAGCACTCTTGCTGTAATAAGCAATATGTTAGCATCATTAGTAAGAAATATGTTCCCATCACATTCCAGTGACAATTCCCAAAATCCGGAGTCAAAGCCACAAGTCGATTCGGACGTCATGCAGCCGCCTCAATGCACACCCTCCTCTGCAGGCTGCATTCCTAACATGGATAAAATTTTTGAAGAATTGATGACAAAGTATGACAAGAAAATCCGCCCTGATATTTACCAAGAACCGACTCAAGTTTGGGCGGATTTTCAAATCCGTAGTCTTCTTGGGTTCAACGAAGTGGACATGCAGTTTAAACTAAGTATTGCACTCGCATTGGACTGGACCGATGAACGGCTCAAGGTGGATAGATACAATTATCCCTCGGATTACGCCTTCCCAAGAAGAGTTCTAGTGGATGAAAACCAAGCTGGGAGTCTTTGGACCCCACGAGTGACAGTTTTGAACGAACAAGAGTCCGTAGAACATTCGGATATTTTTGATAAAGGTTCAATGTTCTGGGATCCAGATCACGGGGGTCTTACTCTTACTAAATATGGAATCCTCACACTCACTTGCGAAATGTCCCTCCAGAATTTTCCCATGGACACTCAACTATGTGGCATCATGATTGGCTCGAATTCTTATGGGAGCGCCGAAGTTGGTTTGGCCGGAAATATGGCATTAGGTCCACTTTTTTCTAATTCAGTTAAAAACATGAAATTGGCTGCCTATGAGGCGCATCGTATTGTGCAAAGTTCAAAGGGACCTCGCCCTGTCAATCAGAACATTCTTGTGTGTAATTTGCTAATGAAAAGGCATGTGGGCTACTACTTGATTGGGACATACTTTCCTGCAGCTTTGGTCGTCATCATTTCCTGGTTGACATTTTGGATGCCACGAGAGGGCTCCGCAGAGAGAATGGCCTTGGGCGTCACTTGTGTTTTGACAATTACCACACTCCTAATCTCCGCTCAGTCCAGCTCACCCAAAGTGTCTTATGTAAAAGCCATTGATGTTTATATGGGAGTTTGTTTTGGTTTAGTTTTCACAACATTGTTGCAATCAACTCTCATTGGACATTGGCTTCGTAAAGGAATTATTTTGGATGGTACTAGGGGCAATCGAGTGAGTGCGGGAGGACCAGAACGTAGTACTGAGTTGGCTTCAGCGGTAAAGCGTGTAATGGCTGGTGGTATTGAGATGAATTACGAAGCAAAAATTTTGAAACAAGCCAAAATGTCAGACTTTTGGTCTCGTGCTCTGTTTCCTTTGCTCTTTGTTGTATTTAATGTGGCCTACTGGACATTTTATTTGACAGTTTGGGATGATTTTGATGAACGGATGGATTGGAATTGGAATGTGCCCAATGCGACCGAAATTCCGATTATTGTTGGCAATTGGTTTTAAAAATGAGAAATGTTACTTTTTAAGATAACATTTATTTAATCGATAATGTAAACTTGTATATTACAGCCGCCGCTCTATCGAATTTTTCGAGACGGATTAATAGATTCAATCTTTTGAAAGATCCAGTCAGCATACTCGTCCACGTGAGTAAATACTGCATAGTTATTGGGGTCGCAGTAGTGACCTTCTTTGGCATCGCCGTGGCTCACAATGCCCTAAAGAAACAAAAGTAAACCATTTATTTTGTATAAAATTATAACTTTTGCACCTGCTTGACCTGCGTTTTAGTTAGTTGAGCGCATTAAAGTTAAGAAAGTGTTCATACCTTCAGAAAGTACACCTCTACCGGCTCGGACGTATCAACGAAAACCAAACCCCCGCCACTGTCACCTTGGCACACCGTAGTCCCATTCTTGTAACCCGCGCAGAAAGTTTTCAACGGAGGTTTCTTTTTCAGCGACCCTGCGCATTCTGCAGGTGGAATGACAGGTATGTTTGCAAATTGAAGCCTTGCTGCAATAGTCTGCTCTTGAGTGTAACCATATCCAGGGACAGCTCCATATGTCCCTGGTGCAGGTAAAGCGCTAAATGTCCTGCGCAGCGCACAAACTGGACGCACCAAGTCTCCGTATTTTGCTTCCGCATCAAGTTGAACCAGCGCAATGTCTCCTTGGAATGTTTGACGGTCGTAGGAGTTTGGTATTGAAATTGTCTTCACCTGCGCGTTTAGACACATTTTTAAAATCATATGAAGTGGATTTAAAGTGAATTTTTTTAAAGTTACCCCAAATATTTGAGCATTTTTATCCCTCTGATTTTCATCAAATTTGCTACTGTTACCACCCAAGACAATTTTATAAAGATGTGCCGGCTGCACTGATCCCGCCATATCAGCCACGCAATGTGCTGCAGTAACAATGAGTGACTTTTGGATCAAAGACCCCCCACAAATGTACTGCATCTGATTCCTTCGGTTTTGAAATATGGCTGCGTGCCATGGGAAGGGTTCTTGGTCGGCTGAAGCAGCTTGACCCTGGATGATGTACGACTGTTTGATTTTGTCCGTTCGAATCCCACATTCTTAAATAATTATTTTAATTATTGCAATCTCCATTAAAGTCTTTAAAAATGGTTGTGGTATTGATTGACCTTACGTGGCTCACAAGCAAAATTTTTATAAGGTCTCCATTTTCCACTCTCACTGCATGTCATAGTGATGGAAGGGAATGGTGATGTTGATGTGTACAACCGCTTGCACTTTAATTTTGCTGTAGTCATCGCCTCAGCTCGCTCACAAGGTATTCCTTTACCTGAAGCGTCCGTGCATTCGATGACAACGCCCTGAAAATTTTTACCATTAGTCATTGCATAATTTCAATCAAAATTTAAAAATAGGCTTACCTCTGTGGATTGCAACGGCGGGCATTGCTGTCCATTTCTTGATGCAACTGCAATGTCACTTGGTCTTCCTGTTGACGACTCTTTGAGTTGGAGCAATGTCGGCGCATTATAATGAACTGACAGTTGATTCACCCGAGTCGACTCACCTTCACCATCGCATTCAGCTTCATCTTCTCCGCCAGGACAGTCCGGTTTACCATCACATTTCACAGCGGGAGGTAAACAAGGCCCATAGACT
>JAQIWI010002705.1:0-11706 GCA_034698825.1 Deuterosminthurus bicinctus | reverse complement strand
ATATTTAGGGCGACCCAAAAATTAATTATTGGCTACTACCTAATTGTAGTTGCTCATAAGGATAAAATAGCTGATGTTATAAGGTTGATTGTTTGGATACACAAAGCCCCGGTCGGAACTGACGTTCCCCCAAGTGTTCGTTCGAAGCTGACCTCTTCTGATCTAGAAATGAAAATTGTTTTTATTAGTTACTTACTTTACTTCCCATACACCAATATGAACATACTCTCACCTGCCATTTATAACAATCCCTCGGTAAGATCCCTTGCTTCCTCCATCTCGACTCCCACAACTCTTTCAGCATTCTGCCCATTCACATCCACGTTTGTCTTTGAAATAAAAACGGACGTACAAATTAGTGCCAATTCCGCACCCTTAAAGCCATAGGATTCGTTCACCCCTTCATCTTGATGCCGCTCAGCCTTGCATCGGTCACACTCATAGTAGCCCAACAGAGGGATGGCGCAAGTAAACATTTCCATCTTCGGGTCGAAATGAGTTTTCCACCCGCGCTTTGCACTGGATTCCAAGAACAGCTCCAGCAAGTAATGACGCTGATCTTCCAAGGCGGTCCAAATCATGACTTTATGGTTGGAGATTTTGAAGTTGATGTGAGACGAACGGCTACATCCTAGCAGATGCGTCTCAAATAAAGCCATCTTGTCGTCATACGTGATCCAAAAGCGTGGTTTCACCCGCTCCAAACTTGATACATGACTGGAGAGCTGATCAGCTTCCAAGACAGAGACTGCTTCAAAATCTGACGGACTGTCCTGGGATACCAAGAGAGCCTTTTTTAAAAACTGTCCTTTGATTTTCAAGGTGTCAGAAATTTTATTTTATAATATTTTACCTTTGTCTGCATTGTTGGGTAACGAGAGATGTAGCATCCACAGGCCTTGCAAACTGGATTTAAACTTTGAAATTTGCAAGTAAGCACCTCTTCATCCACTGTGAATGCCGGATTTTTAAGCAATCGAGCTCCAATGGGGAACTGATACTGGAGCTTGTAGCGATGAACTTGAGAAAATGCAAGGAGATGCAGCTGCCGTTTGTTCCATATTTTAACCCTGATCCATTCCTTGTTGCAGCCAGGAAGGTTTACCTTTAAAGATGTGATCTTGGCAGCATCGTCATGTTCAATGAAATAATTTGGAATGACAAATGTGTCCGTGTCTGTATCGTTGCAAACCAATTTGTCAATCGTCCCAGTACCTGCTGCATAAGAAACCGTAGAGTCGGTGCTCATTACATTAACTAATTATAAGTGAGTTTATTCAAAAGAGGAAAATCTTAAGGCTTCTTACTCTTCTTAGCTGGTACTTCTGCCTTTAAAGATGCCATTTTTTTCACCATTGATGTGTTTAGTATGGCGAGGAGTGTTATCATCACGATCCCGCTGACAGCTCTGAGACAAAGATTTTCTATCAAAGAAACTATCACACATGCTGCCACGATCAAGAAATTGAAGCTTGTGGTTATAAAACACATTATGAACCAATCAATCTCAACGTCAAAGTACTTGAGAACTTCAACTCCTTTACTCTGCACCGTACTTTGCAAAAACTTGAGCATTTTTGCTCTAAGTTATCCGACAGGAGTGGTGATCGAGTGTTATTTGACTTTGAGTGTTGTCTTGCTCTTTCAGAAACGCACCTGATGGCATCGAGAGTGAAACTAATGTCGGCCAAGGCGAGGAGGAATGTATATATAACTTTCTACCTTTCTGCAAATTCAAGCGCGAGCAGACATGTTGCATGAAGGTTCCCGAAAATTTCAGCGGACTTTTAAAAGGATGCTTGCCAAACTCAGTCAGGCTGGCATCAAGCAAGTGCTGGACCACTTCCGATTCTCTATAAAACACTTCACACGTCAAAAGCGTACACAGGAAATGAGCCTAATGTGATACTGAACTAGTGTGATGCAATAACAACCATTAGCAACTGCTCGTGTCATCAGAGCTGATGCTGGTAAGTTATCATATGAAAATATGAACGCAGTTGTCTACAATATGCGCTCTGAAATCCAGAGTCTTGATGAACAAAGTACGGAACTGTGCTTGTCCATGATTTCCATCATGATATTTAATCCCTTGAGTGTTAAACAAATTTGCTAATTATTGTTACTTCTATGCAACTGAGTTGGTATTCCATTAGACTAATTTCCTCCCATTTAATTTCAAATGTAAAATCTTTAGGGAATGGGCGGTACAGGCTTGCAATTTGGTCATGTTAGCGTGGGTTGAGCAAGATTTCTAGAACTAGTCAAGTGATGTTTGCAACCGTTACCAAATATCTGCTCGTATCCACATAGTGGAATGGTCGGATCGTTTATAAACGGTTGCTTATGTCGTAATCTGTATCAGTGGTACTTCTGGTACGATCAGGTCCCCGTCATACAGTGAAAGTCAGAAGAATAACAACTCGCAGCGCCCCAGCACTTTTCATATTGCTCTGTATACAAAAGCTTTAACTTGTAACTTTCACTGCTGCAAAACTTTTGCACGATAGTGACAAAAAATGCTCAGTTATTTTCTAAATTTAGTGCAGAGGAAGTGGACAGTAGTTTTGAACCATTTAGCCATGACTCGGGTTGATTATCTCATTGTCATCACGATGTTTCTCATGTCCACCCTCAATTGTCTCATCTTGTCAGTATGTGTGATTATTTATGAGTTTGGAAACATTTACTTCAAAATCTGCAGTGGAGTTGTCGTCATAGTCGTTCTTGCCCTCATGAACGCATTCATTCTTAAAAATTGGACAAATTATGAGCAGAGCGAAGCCACGGGTGATGGAGAGAACAAGGAGAGTCATGAGGACGATAGAGAGAACGTTGACGAGGGACAAAGGACAAGTGGCTTTGGCGAATGCAATAATGAAGAGCAGGTGAGGTATTCCTTGTGAACCATGCGTCTAAAGTAATTTAATTACCATGTTTTCTTGCCCATAGAACCCAACGGTTCAGTGGATTTGGACAAGAACCAATTCGGAATGAATTGCATTCATCAAGTTAACGATCAGCCCTTCATGATTAAATTCCTGTAAAATTTTCTCATCATAACTTTTGCTTTACTTTATATTAATATAAGCAACGCTCCATTATTTATTGAGAATTTATGAGTATTAAAAAGTGACATAACCAACCCTTTTTTAGAATTGTTTGCTATTTGAGTGCATTCACATGTTGGATACAAACATTGCGAACACCACAGACAAACGTGCGAGTTGATCTTAAATCCCTGGAGTAATGACAATATGAAGGAGCCCTGTCCCAGTTCTTACCACTGGCTCCATAACACATTAGGCTCATTTCCTGTGGCTCGATTGGAACAATTTGGGAAACCGGCGGTCGTCCGTTACTTTCAACATTTTACATTTACATTTACTTTCAGCGTATCAAAGTGTGTGCTGTGAGCATCCTGTAACCACTCCAGTAAAATTTTGTAACTCAGCATTACTTACTTTCTCACATCAATAAACGGAATGATAGAAAAGTACATAAACAGCCAATTCCAGCATTGTTCACATCAGTAGCACTCTAGCTGCGATCCGGTCACTGTCTGATGGTGAAAGGCTTTATAAAATAGATTCACCTAGCTCCAAGATCACTTGTAACTTTTCCACTGGGTTATCATTGTGGTCCTTCATGCCTTGCCTAACATGTAGTCGACACTAAAGACATGTTAGGCACTGCAAAGAGGACTGCGATGCTTAAGACACGGGCACCTTAAGAAGAAATCAACAAGTCTTCTGGTCGTCAGACGCTTTTCTAACCCTCAAGTTATAGCTCAGAGTATCAATTTCATTTTGTTTGAACTAATGTGCAATGGAGGTTAGGAACTTGTTGTGTCTTTGGAAAAGATTTTTCTCTAGGATTAATTGACCCCATGGAACACAATGGAAACTTGAGAGCGTTATGACACAAATGCAGCTAAAATCTTGTGAGAATCCTCGAAGCACCTCAGTACAAAAGTTTAGGACTAAATTCGTTGTGTCAGAAGTCAGAATTATAACTGGATGTTGCAACCTTTGTCTAATTCTCCCAACTTGCAAGTTACATGACCTCTGCTGTCAACTCGCCTGGTTGATTAGAATAAAGGGACAAGAATCTGCTACTGTGTTACAATTCTAGCATCTGATGCTACGATGTCAGTCAAATTCAACTGTGTACTATTCTTGCAATAACTTGAACATTCTAGCTCAAAGTTATTAAGTGTTTAATGGAGTAGTTGTATTGTATCAAATGATGTGTAGTACAAGTACAATGTACAAGTGTTATAGATAAATCTTTCTGTTTCTAGTAATATTCAGTTATGTATGAGAGGATTTGCTTGTTTGTCAAGGATAGACCTAGGAAGTGTGCAGATTGATTATTGATTACAAATTAGATTTAATAAAGTAACTTTCTTCTCAATTGATTACCATCCCTTTAATTGGCAAATGTTCTATCATATTCGCAGGAATAAAAAGCATTGACCGAAAGAAAATTTTTCCTTGAGCAAAGTTTGCGTACAAGCTTTACTTCCTAGGCTCGCAGTAATAATAGATGGAGGGCGGACATATTGTGCATGTTCTCAAGTTGGGAACATTTGGGGAACCGGATACGAAGTTGCTTTAAGTGATAAAATGCCTTCGGTTCTATGTGACACCAGAAGCACGTCATACAACAATCAATAACAACAACAGCTGATAGCTTTTGCAATGACACGGTTTGTTAATTAATCTACTACAAGGCGTCTTTCAGACGCATTTTGCATAATGTCCTATTACTGTAAGCCCGTTTCTTTATGTGATTCTTCTGTGCAGACACTTCATATGATCTAGAGTAAATAAGATCCACACAGGGAAACACATTTTTCTAGTTGGAAAGTATAAAGCGTGACGACAAAACCGTCTGACCTGCGTCGCTTCAGGTGTTTCATTGTAAAATAGCACCTGAATACCCATAATAGAGTCTAAGTGAGGTTATTCATTCCGCAACGGAGAGTTTTTCCCAATCTCCGTAATGGATAGTGCACCATTAATAAAGTCTAGTGTAAAAGATTCAAACAAGCTTTCATAAAGTGCGTGATTTCAGGTCACGTTCCACAGTTCTTGCTTTGTGTCTTTGCAGTCTCCACAGTAAATCTAACAGTTCGCTCAGTGCACTGGAACGAGTGAAATTACCATCAAGATGAAGGCACCACGATACATTCAAGCCAAATATTTAATCATCCGAGCTCCCATGATGTTGCGATATGTCAAAGCATTCAGTGTTTTATTCACTGTTGCATTCACTGTGTTCATTTTTCTCAAATTACTGATCATGCTTTTCAGGTATTCAGTTTTGTCAATTATATTGAGGTTTGTGAGTCAAATTTAAGTTCTCGATTGTTACAGTCAGTCGGACGAATATGAATCAAACCTGGAATTTTTAAAATTGAAGCCAGAAGACATTGAAATATTGAAAGATTCCACCCTTGCTCAAGATGATCCAAGACTTGTAGCCGTTGTTAGGTGAGACTACTACAAAGTTGTAAAAAATTAGCAGAGTCTTAGTTTTTTTTATAAATACATAGGCGCATGCTCATTCCTCCGTCTCCTAACCCTTACAATTTTGAAAATCCTGAGCTAAATGACCCCAAGTCAAGCCTTGACCCATCCGCTGGACAATCTCAAGCTGTGCACGACATCTTGAGTGGTTTCGTAAGTTCATGACACAGATGAAATGGGAAACTGTTTTCTTTAATTTGATGATTTCTAAAGGGATCCAGTGGTTTCTTTCTTGATTGCGGTGCCAATGATGGCGAGTGGTACACAAATACACTTTGGGTTGAAAAAAAGTTGGGTTGGAATGGAATTTTAATTGAAGCTGACCCACGTCCGTTGAAGCAGTTGTTGGGGAAGAATAGAAAGTCATACATTGGGAATTTCTGCCTATCAACGACACCACATCCACAAATGGTAATTAAAGCCAATCATTCCAAAGTAATAATGAAATTACGAAGCATATGCTGTGTGTAGATGCCATTTTATTTGGATGACTGGACCTCTGGAATCGGTAGTGGCCTCATCCCTAGCACAATCTATCACTCAACCCAGTCAGTGCAAGTTCAGTGCATTCCTCTGTACACGGCAATGCTGGCTGTAGGCCGAACGACTGTGGATTTCTTCAGTCTAGATGTGGAAGGCAACGAACTGGACATTCTAAGGACATTACCCAAAGATGCTATTTTCAAGGTCAGTTTACTATCAAAAGATAGTTGCTACAGAATACGATGAACTGTATCCCATTCCTACAGGTCATAACGATTGAGCACAGTGTTCTGAAAGAAGGCAAGCTCGGTTTGAGAGACTTTATGATTGAGCGAGGCTACACGTTTTACGGGACTGTGGAAGATGAAAAATTTGCCAGTGGTGACTCCATCTTTATTCATAACTCAGTCGTCCCAACTCTTACAGATGCACAAAGAGCCAAAATGGGTTTTGATGGCAAGACTTACGTGAGGCCACCACGGAATTAAATAGAAGTACAAGTCTGTTTGCTGGGAGCGCAAGAAGTTTGGGTTATTTAGCAACATTTAAAAATTGTACTAATCTTATTATTTAGAAGCAATAGGAGCACCTGTTGTCGTCGGAAAGGCCAACCAAATAGTTTTCATTAGATTACTTGATTTCAAATAGGTCGGGAATTTAGTACGTACATTCAGTAAAAGCTCATTTTGGCAACTTTTTTCTAGTTGTGATTTCATTGCAAGGCGCATTAAATAAATATTTACTTCATTAAAAACGTCTAGCACTTATTTATCGTACTTTCCTTTCATGAGGGACATTTTGTTGTTTTTATTTGTTGACAATTATAAGTGCGACCACAATATTTACGAAGTTATGATGCTAAACTTCTAACTACCGGTGCAACAACAAAGTCAACTCTTGCAAAATCTTTGGATTACTTGGAATTTTGCTCACTCAGTACATAATGAAGACAAACAGTTTACACAGCATTGAGTAAATATCATTGTCATAGTTCAGGGATTCAAAACCGACTCACTTGCCCTATATAAATTTGCCAGATATGCACGTATTGTTCATCTCTACAGTGCTGGATAAAACATAAGCTCAGAGGTGCGAGAATGTGTGAAGAATTATTTGTGCAAATGTTTAGTGAAAGTTTCATTTGCTATTATAGAGCTTTCCTGTATAAAGACCCGCCTCATTCGTATGCAACCAGCAAGTTCACAATGTTACTGACCACATAATCCATGAAGATCAGTGTAGATGTTCGTTCCATTTTGTGGAAATTTCCAACATTAATTCCAGTAGTACGCGGTATTGACATTATCTGTCTTCTCAGAACGCTAGTACGACTTGCACGCGAGCGAAGTAGAGCATATGTGGCTGCTTGTTCAAACATCTGAGGGATCTTGAAGGCTTTCTCGTAAACGACCGTGTAGCCCAATGTGCAATCGAACAAGATGACGTAGTACATGATACCAAATATCGGATGTTTGCCAAAATGCGCAATTGCTGCGTACCCAGCTATTATACTCTCTGAGAGGCTCACCAACTTCCACGTGAAAATCAGGTAGCTGTTCACGTGGTTCAGCATGGAGATGTAGAGCTGAAGGTCACGAAGAAGCTTGTAGACGTTTCTACCAGTACGTCTCTCCCTTAAAATAATTTAAAAAAAAAAACTTGTCAGTTATAAAATAGGGTTCATAATTGTAATTGAAATGCTACTTATTTACTTTTCTATCGTCCGCATCAACAGCTGGAGCTGACTGCACACAAGGTCGATGGAAATGATCTGCAGTTGAATGATTGGGACTCCGGTGACAACAAACATTAGAAGAAACCGGACTTCTTCAACTAGACAGAGTCCGAATGTAGCCCGATTTTGAAGGCCATTCGGAACGGCAGAGAAGAGGAGAAGCCTCATCGAAGGGTCATAGACGTATGAGATGCTTATAACTAGTACTGCGAGTACGATCATGTACGGGAAGCTTGTAGCAATCAAGTCCTGCCTAGAATATTCCCTCAATCTAGCAGTCCAATGCTTCTTCGGCTGGTCATTCAAGTCTGCAGCACCTGCACAAAAATACATTCTACTGCTTTCAGAACATTTTGAATTGTCAAGAGAGGTCTCGTACCGCTTATATTTCCCAGCAGAGTTATCTTGAAAAACGCTACAAATAGAGCAGGGTCCCAGATGTATGCTACGAAGTACCAGACGGCTATAAACATTGCAGATGCAATGGCCACAGCTGCATGAATTACAAGTTGATGCAGCTGAACATCGGGCGCAAAAACGTATGCGTACGCCAAGCTGCCATTCTTGTACAGTGAATGAAGGACAAAAAAACCGTAGGACGCCAGAGAAATCCATTGTTTTTTTAGTAGAGGCGATTTTTAGCTCCCATTTTGCCAGGTCAACTCGTATCGGTAGCGGTCCTACGAAAGAACAAATCCTCAGGAGTTTTAAAACTTTGTGTCGCTCCGGAATTGTAAGCATGATACGATCGGTTTGAGTCGTGGATTTAGAATGGTAGCTTACCACACGAAATGCTTCAGAAATTTTCCAATGTTGGAAATAAAAGCGGAAATGTTTTAGATGGCGCTTCCGGGATAATTAAACGGCAAAACTGATTGTACTCGGTTAGTTTATTTCCAAAACTACCCTTCTATGCCATTGTAAGTATCTAACCATGCCGTTGTAGAAGTTGTAGCTACCGCTGTTGATGGTTAAATGATTACGGCGTCAAAAGCGAGGGTCCACTGCACTGCATGGAGGCATTTCATATCCATTTCTATAAAAGTTCGGAATGTTGAGAACATACAGAGCACGACTGTACTTTATCATCAGAAATACTGATTGCGAGCCCACGAAGTGCCTACAAACCTAATGAAGGCTCCATGCATAAGAAAATGCTTCTCTTTGGCAAAATTATTCCTTTAATTATCTCTAGCTCATACATTAGTCAATCAAGGGATGCTAAATTTGCAGTCATTTTTACGCCGTGGTCCGACTCCATCTCCTCGTTGTTGAGCCCGCAGAGCAAACTACGCCAAGGTAAATCCGCTTAGAGGTGAGCACGCGAAACAATAATACAGAAATTTCTGACGTAAAATCAATTTATTTAATAATTACATCGAAACTGTACGGAGCGTGACATGACTTAATTGCTTCCGTCATTCACTCTGTGTAACTGGAATGCTACCAGAAAAACAGTTTTCAGCAGTTGAAAGCCTCCAGCAAAAGTACGTGGCAGGAAATGAGCTGAGATTAATATTACTAAAAGATCTACATGCAAAATTAATTATTCAGACATTTCACCCACTCGTCTAGTAGTACGTCTAGTAGTACTACACTGTTCGTGTAGTAGTGGCATGTTTCTACAGGCGCCAATCCCTTTAGAATATAATATATAGAGTTGAAATTGAGTCCCTGGAGTACGACAATGTGAGGAAGGGCTTCGCTATTTCTAACCACTGACTCAGTGCCACACCAGAATAATTTCGTGTCACTCACTTTTGCCTTTTGCCTTGTGCAAACCAGCCGTCGACCTTTGCATTCGTCATTTCAAAGTGAAATTTTCAGCTCTTCATAACAATTAGGTCACATCAATGAACGGATCGGAAGGCAACTGCAGAATCAGACAACCTCAAATTTTTCCACATCAATGCTACACCCACTCCGTGCCGTGCTCCCGGCTACCGTGTGATGGTGGCAACCTTTGGCGCGCAGTCATGCATGGATACCTTTAGAGGAAACCAAGAAACCTTGTGGTCGTGTGACGCTTTTGTAACACTAGAATTATAGCCAATAATGATCCCAATATTACGCATTTTAATTTGTTCGAGTCTTTCATGTGGATATGATCAAATGACAGACTGCTCAAAGAAATGGATTGGTTCAGTAGTTTTTAATATTAATGATTTCTCATCAAATAAACCCGAGATTTTAATACAGAGTAAAGTAAGTTATATGATGAGAAAAATTCCCATGAGTTTAATTATAAAGGTTAAACCTTCGTCTTGAATTGGATTGAATTGATTAGCTGCACTTCGAACTTGTTCGGGTCACGTACTTGTCTAAAATAATAATAATGGACTCATTGAGACCTGCAGGCATAAAATTTGGTTAGTAGAAGCTAACTTAAGGTGTATGGTTTACAATGAAAATCTCACCTGCTCTTCATTGTTGCCTCCGCCAAAATCACTGGCAATCTGTACCACCCGTACCGCCTCGGTGCTCTGATCATTGACCTCGTTGATCTCTCCTTCATCTGTGGATTCTTTCCGCTCATAAATTGTCCAATTTTTGAGCATGATGGCGTTCATGAGAGAAAGAACGACTATGATGACAACTCCGCTGCTGATTTTCAACTGCATGTTTTCCGTCTCAGAAATGATCAAACATGCTGACAAAATGAGATAATTGAAGCAGCAGATGAGAAAATACATGAAGAAGACAAACCAATCAACTCCAATAATTGACTCAAAACTTCTGCTTCGTTCCTCTGCAATAAATTTAGAAAATAACTGAGCATTACTATTGTAAGTGTGACTCAAACGGAGTGTAGTAGTGCAAGAGACAAACTACTAGCCTTTGTCAATAGTAATTTTAAAAGTGTTGGGGTACTGCTATAAGTCACCTTGCTCAAGACTTTCTCTCGAAGACAACATAACCAGATCGCATCGACAGCAACACTGATGCGGGTTGCAATACGAGTCACTATTTATTATACTCCATTTAATGAGCACGTACAGATGAGTGCTTATTGTTGCAAAATATCATCTGACTATAGTTAAAGGAAGCTTGCGCTACGCTAGCTGACATAGCGAAACTAAAAGCCTACTGCCCATTCCCTGGAACTGACGAGAGCACAGGACGACTGTTGGTTTCCCGAAGGATTGCAAAGCATAAGTGAGTTAGGAAATTATTCTAATGTGATACCGAGGTAATGGTCAAAGCATTTCTCTACATTATCGTACTGACAATATCAACTCGCTTGGCCACACACACTCGCACTAGCAGCCAAGGCACTCCAGACTCAGACAGCTCAACAGTGCTGGAGGAAATGATAAGGTGAAAGGGTAAAATTATTATTGAATGCAATGATTGTGGCAATATTACATTCAGCTCATTTCCTGCCACCCACTTTGGCTTTTAAAGAGCTATCTCTATGAAGTGACGAGACCTCATTCTCTGGAAGCATCTAGGTTACAAAGTCAAGATCCGAAATTTGGAAATTATGTAAACTGTAAGGCAGACGGGCTGTAGAATTGTTGCTGGAACCTTGCAATTCTCATTTCTGTTTTGAACTCAGTTAATTTGAATATTAGTTTGTTCGCCGGACTGATTATTACTATGTGAAATTATAGCAATGAACGTGTTGAGCTATCAAAGGAGGCGCTGCTGAGCCTTGCTTATCTACACACCACTTACAAAAAACACAATTTCAACAAGCGTTATCTACTGAACTTGGTGTAATTTAGTAATTGGAAAGTAAACAGCCGATATCTTGTTGATTTTTGTTTTATGAACACTAAAAGCAATAGAACGTAGTAGACGACCTATTCATGTCGTTTAACGTACGATGATATCCAGCTCGACCGCTTTGTAATTAAATAAAATCAAACTATGCGCTCATTTGAAACGTTCGATTTAAGTTGTAAGAATGATGCGTGGTGATTTATTCAACTCGACATTTTTCCAATACAT
>JAQIWI010002704.1:0-11714 GCA_034698825.1 Deuterosminthurus bicinctus | reverse complement strand
ACTTGAGTACGCCCCTTTATACTGTACTGTTGTCATAAGGACGGGACATGGTGCTACTGCACTCCCTATACTCCTTCTAATGCCTTCTTTTCCACTGAAGGCAAAAACCATTGACTCTCGCTACTTTTATTAACGACTCTGTACATTATTGCAATGGGAAGTCATATGCTTTAGAGCATTTTGTATTGTCACGGTAGAAATGCAATGTGTATAGATGATATGTTTTGCAGAAGGAGCTGATTTTTTAAAATAAAGAATATAGGATAATATTTTTATTAGCAAAGTTTTTAAATGTCAAGGACCGTCGTCCTTAGTATTCACAATGTTATTGGAAAGGGGACGAAGAAGAAGATATAGAAAGTACTTTTAGTGGGTGAAATGAGCGAACCACTTTTTTTCAGTCAATATTATAGAGGATAGAAATCTTTGAGGGAGCGAGTCTGCGTCTGATTTTCTCTGTAGTGAATGAAATAATAAGGAGGAATTATGTCGCAAGTTGGAACAGTTCTCCATGATATGGATGCTTGTGTCTTGGTTGGATATGCCGAGGTCCGGGAGTGTAACCCATAATCGATTTACCATTAACTTCCTAGTCATGAAGTTATAGTTAATAGGTGTTGCGTTGTCATTACAGTTGCCTCATTTATTCTACTACTTTTGGGGTCTCTCTCTCATTCTCTGTCCCCCTTTAAATGCGTGGTAGTCAAGCATGGGAGTATAGAAGCAGAGAGGATAGAGGGAATGCCATTTGCGACGCTCCTGTCGACCATTCCAAGCTCTCTCATGAATTCATTATCCTCTCTCTCTCTCTCGGCTGTACCTATACGTCTCTTATGCGCACACATCTTTCCCTAATTATCATGTTGGCTCCTCTCTAGTGCCATCCTATTCATCTGTTTGTGTGTGCGTTTGTGCGTATGTGTGTGTGCGTACAATAGCAAAGACAAGTTGTTAAATTTTCAACACTGCTGATCCTCAGGTTTGTATGTAGTTCAAACCCCCTGATTTCCGTAGCAATGACCTTCTGAACTTCTGCTCGTTTTAACTCTGACGCTGCCAAAATTATACCATGATCTAAGGAAGCACACGACCTTCAGAGGAATCATAATAGGAATTTTAAATGCATCCCCACTACTCACTCCGTTATATAGTGATGAGTATAAGTGGAGTAGTGTGAGTCGGTAATTATATGCGTGGAAGAAAGGAGCAGTAGTCGTGATATTAAAAGCAACCGTCAGTTCAACTTGCTCAAATTGGTTGAGATGAGCGGAAGGATTAGGAAAGTTGGATTGATGGGGTTCAATTGAAACGGTATAATGGAGTCAATAGAATCCTCACTTACTCACTCTCTCTCGCCCTTTCTTCCCATCTTGTCTGCATAATAATGATAATTTTTTTTCTCTCGTCTCCAATCCCGTCCTATTCTGAGGAAATGAGGGGGTGGTGCAATGCTCTACTCCATGCATGCTTGCATTCGGTAATGAAAAGGAGCAAGTCCATTTGGAAGTACGACACGCCAGGAAGCACATGGGATTCTCTGTACTGCTGCTGCATATACTACGGCTGGAGAAAGGGCGCAGTGTGTGTAACAAATTAAATCATAGAGTTGAGCAAGACAAAACAAAGCTATAAAATCAAGTAAACATTTATTATACATGGGATGAATCGGACGCACGCACTGGGAGGAATAGCTGAAGAAGATTCCTATCAAACTTATTTATATGACAAGTGGAGGGAGAGGAAGTCTGGAGGATGGTATACATTGCATTCGCACAGGCCCTCGATAGTGAAAACTAGTCCTTTGGCGTATCTGTAAATACACATACACAGACACACACACACACACACATGGAAGCTCCAGAGAAGACAGCAGAGTTGGCTGTTTTGCATGCAAAGGCTGTAACTGATGATAAACATGTAAAGAGATTTAATATACACACTCAAGTTTCCTCCAGTTAGAAGTAAGAGAAAGTAAGAGTCGTTGTAAGGAGAAGGAAGACGAAAGAGAGGGAGAGTGCTGTAGTCCATAATTTGTAAGTTCTTCAGTAAGTAGCAGCAGTGGCAAGTGCGTACATGTTATGGAGAGGAAGTGCACATACACATACATTGGTAGTTTTTACACGAGGGAAAGCAAAGAGAGAGAGAGAGAGAGAGAGTGAGAGATAGAATCCAGGAGTCAGGTCGGTTTACTACAGAGAAACTCTGTGTGTACATACAGGGAATGGTATAGTGTATGTGTAAGAGTTTGTATAGGGGACTTGTATGTACGTTTAGTAGTAGTAGTAGTAACAGGATTGGAATCTTAATTTGCTAGGGACTCGTATGAGGTTCCCCAGGGTGGGGATTTCCACCCGGATAACACCCCATTCACGATCAATAGCAATCAATTTCGAAAATTCAATTACGCGTTTTCAACTTTCGTTGAAAAATCTGCCTAATTGAAAATAAAAGTTTCCTTTTTTCTCTCCATCTCACATCACAGTCTCCCAAGTGAATTGGTGTTATTCCATATGAGCGAGAGAGACGGCGACTTTGTGTGAGGGCTTTTACATGCGTGCATGTGTCTCTCTGTCACTGTTTACACACACATCCACCCTGACTCCCTCACACAGTCATCATCATCATCATATGTATAACATATACACAGTACACATGCAAGAATACTATAGTCTGCACATCGTGCAACATTGGCAAGAGTTCTAACAAGAGTGAGTGAGTGAGTCCTTGAGAGAGCAAGAGCACTAAGTACTTAAAAACTACATGGAATTTCCTGCACATATACAAAAAAATCTATCTTCCTCTTCAAGAAATGCTTTTAAACGATTTCATTCAACTCTCCCGAATTTGTATAATAAGATTTACACAGTATATTGTGCATGTCTCCTTGTCACTTGAAAATTTCTCTGCCAACCTTTGTTTGCTTGGACGTGTGTGTATACGGGGGAGATGGTGTGCGATTAAATTGCTTCCATATACTAGACATACGAGTAAAAATACATTCAGCAGCCAACAGGACCAACTAAGAGCATCTTTTTTCTCTCCTTCAGCAGGATAGGATGAGGAATAGTGAGAGGGACAAAGAAAGAACCCACAAGAGATACGTGTTGCTCACATTTATACATTTATTTTTTCTGTATCACATAAGATGCATCTTCCACCTGCGCGTCTGCATAGAAAGAACAGAGGGGAGTGGAAGACTTTGTTTGTAGTGAAAAAAAATTGCATTTGAGCATCCTTACTCTGTCCTGTCCACAGCACTACTTATACTTACTGCTCCGTCCTTTCTCCTTGGTTGGAGAAGCAAAGGAACTGAGCTGACTGATGGAGCAGGCGCTCAATCAATCCCTTTCGTTTCAAAAATTTACAACTTTTTTGCCAAACGAGTATCGATTTGAGCAGAGAAGGAGAAGGAGGAGGAATAAATTGAACACACCGCAGCTACTGCTACCAGGCTTATGCATACATAGGGCTCTAATCATTCATGCATGATAATTTTGAGAAATTCTTTTCCCACTCATGGTCGTTATTTCCACCTCCTGCTCTACTGCCTCTTCAGTGCTACTCTCAAATAAACATTCCCTCTGCCGCTCTTCTTCTTCTTCTTTCTGCAGAAGGCAACAACTGCAACTTTTTCCTCGTCCAATTTCTTCCAGGACATATGCTCGGCTACCTTCTCTTTCATCGCATTGATCACATGACTAGTGGTGCTAATTAGTTAACAATAATTCTCCAGCTCAATGCTCATGGCCAGTCATGGGGTTGTCCTTGTGAATTAGATGAAAACAGCCGAGCTTTCATTCCTTGTCAGCAGCAAGAGAATAAGTAGCATATGGAATGGTATTTAAGAGGAAGCTTTAGCAGGGATAATTGGCTATGAACTTGACCAATTTACCATCACATCCAGCTCCATCCTAAGGAGAGCGTGTGTGGGACGAGGTAGGGAGAGAGAGACGAATTTTCTGAAATTTCATAGTGCTGTTCACGTTTCATAAACAAAACTGATTAGTTCGGTCTAATTGCAATCAATATCTGATTACAAAGTAAGCGCCGCTCACATACTCCCGTAAGCTTCCCGTATTATTCCACACATACATACACGCAAATGCATACACACATGCACTTACGCACTGTTTCAACACCCACACACACACACAATTATCACTCGTTCGTGCAAGATGTTACTCTATACTTTGCCGACGTGTGGAGTGAGTGCGTTTATCTTCAGGGTAGACTACTGATGAGTGTGTACATGTGTGCACATACATATCATGTCGGCAGGATATGGGAGAGTGGAAGGGTGAGGGATATCGGAGAGGATTGATCGGAGATTGACGATTTAAAAATCAGTAAACTCACTCTCTCTCTCTCTCTCTTTCGTAAACACACACACACACCCACATCGCTCACTTCACACACAGAAGGCAATCAGGATGTAATGGAGAAAAGATAGTCGTGTACATCATCTTGTACTTTCTCCGCTCTTAATTGGACAGGAGTGAGCTGGGAAGAAGGGGAAAGGAGAAAAAGACGATACTACATAGTAGCTCCACTTCTCCGTCCTTAATCAGTGCATTAAGTTTTAAATGTTTGGAGCAAGAGGAGGAGGAGGGAGGAGCATGGAATTTGAATCTGTGTAAAAAATATGGCTCCTTTTACTTCATCATCCAGCTAAGCAGTAATTAATAATTAAAAAATGCACAGAATCCAGTTTCAGCTTGGAGGATTTTGAGGGCCGACGTTGTGTGTAGTATGTGTTGGAAATAGAGGGAGAGAGGGATGTGAGGCAGTGCATTGCTGCACGGCAGTATCCCCTCGTGGGTACAGTTTCTATATGAGCCGTGAATTATGCAAGAAGTCATCATGATCGCTGCTACAACCAGTACACTACCACCGTGGTGGATGCAGTAGTACTCGGTGCATGTGAGTTGAGCAGGGAGAGAACTAAATACAGTTTTTCTCGCTTAGTAATTAATGTTCATTTTGTGATGGTCTGCGAGGCTATATCATAGCGTATAGTGTATTATTCTCTTGTTTTAACCCATATGTGCATACTAAATATGTGAACATATGAGCAAAAGTAAGGGAGTCTCGTAACCCTTCTTTGTCCTCATCCCTAAACACTCTATCCTTCCACAACTTTTTCCAGTATCAAGTTCTATGTGTTTTCCCGAGTAAGAGTTTGTGTGTGTGCTACATGCGCAAGGTTGCTTACTTATACGAAGATGACGACGGCGAAACTTGAGTTGAGCATGGAAATTACTAAAGTAGAGGATTTTTATGGCTTTTATGTCGGCAAGTTTTATGGGAAATAATTACATGGTGTTAAATTTTATATTCGATTCCCGCTTATTTGATTAAACTTTATTGCTCGGCGTCCATGATGATATTATAAATATTATATTAAAGACTGTATTGATGAATTCGCATACCGCACACATATGAGTTCTTTGTACGCTGCATGAGAACATCATGTGTGTGTGTGTGTGTGTGCTGTTTTTGTTGCTGAAAAAATATCTTACTCTTTGCTCAATAAGTTTGTAGCCTGAAGAACATTTTATATTCTGGCATATGAAATAAATATCATAGAGCTTACACACAGATGAGCTTGAGCGTAGAGGATGATGTGAGTATAAAAATTAGATGTTGTTCAAGATTAGTTTAAGTTGATTAGTTTGATTCTTCTTCCTACGTCGGGCTTCATGAGGAAGACTATGGAGAGGATCCAAGGTCCTCATTGATTTGCGTGTGTGACCCTCGAATTTCTAATTTCATGCGCATCTATGTATTTTTCATTAGGCGTTTCCCCATGCCTACCTTACTTAACATAATGACTACACTGGCGAGCTAAATGAAAAATAAACTTTGTCTCTCTCTCACTCTTCCCTCTCTCCCATATAGCTGGAGCAATTTATGGAGATTATCCTACTCTGAATATATCATTTACATCAGGGTGACGAGACGATCCCATATTGCAGTAGTATTTCATTTTCACCGTCCTATCGTCCCCTTCCATGTACTCCCCCTTTGTTGGCTAGCACAAGCCCACTTGCCAGCACTGTAATTCATCGTGTGTGTATTTCTGTGTGCATTAATATAAAAGCCAGGTTTTGTCGGCTGGTTAGTCCATGTGCTGTGGGCGAGGGAACAAGAGGAGAAGATGAACGGAGTGTGTTTGTACGTTAGCAGCGAACATGATGATGATGATGATGTAAGTTCTGAAGAACTAATGTGAGTGTACATATAAGGCAAACATACAGGAGGAGAGTATGTGTACGGTGGTGGTGAGGGTGAATTTCCGCAAGGAGAGTTATATTCGATTAAAGAGTGATTCATGTGAACAAATATTGTTTCCTAAAATTGATTTGATGCATGTATTCAGCTTGGAAAAACAGGACCTTGGGATGTATGTGTGTATGTGTGTGCATAGTGGTGAATGATGGTGGTAACGTGCGTGTGTGTGTGTTTATTTGTGCGTGTGTGTGCAGTTGTCGTTACGGACAAAAGTTTGTCTCTCTGTGAGATAACAGCCTGGTGCTGTATGAGACCCTATACTCTATATTTTCGAGAGAGAGAGAGAGAGAGAGAGAACGAGAGCATGGAGTCAAAGTGAAAGTGAAAGAACCCATTTGGATGGCAGGGTTACGACGCACAAATATATATATATATATACCAACTCCTCTCATCGTTTGTTCAAGCCTTTATTTGTGTGTACTAGGCGAAATGAAGCGATGGATTCCATTAAATTTTGCATTAGTATTGCAGCAGAAAATAGCAAATTATGTAACTCAAAGGTGTCTCATGTGAGTTTGGGCAATCCGCACAAAATCAATAGAGATTACTCTGATCATTTAGTTTTTGTGTACTGTAGTCTGCGTGATCCGATCGCATGTTTATGTATATTGCTGATGAGGAAGTTACAGTGTTGTGTCTCCACTGAACTTTCTTGGAAAACTAGACCGAAAATGAGGCTGTTGTGGTAATGATAAGACAATGGATGTCTTGACATGAAAGGAGAGGGGACACATGTGAAGTAAATAATCATTTTGATTGTATATTCTGTGTCTTGAGAAGTACTACTGACGTTGTGCCAGCTTTCATATGTGAATTCGAATTTGTTTTCCATCACATACAGTGCTATACACACACAGAAAATATCAAAGGATACGGGGCTGTAGTATACACATTGGGAGATAGTGGTATAATATGGTGATGTAATTTTTAGAGCAAGTATTCCCTCTGTTGTTTTCTTTTTTGCGTCTTTTTTAATTATCTCTGTATTTGTGTGCAAGCTGTCTGTGGATGTGTATGTGCTCATGATGGTGATGCTGGTGGTAGTTTAAGTAGAGGGAAAAGAACCTCGAAATTACCATGCAATTTTTCCCATCAAAGAAACTTCCCTTTGATCTGTTTCCAGGGAGAAGTGAAAGCGTAGTAAAACAGCCTAATAAAATGTTCGAATTATATTTTATCTCACTATAAGAAGAGCATATTAGTTTAGCCTTGACGTCATTTATCCAGCTTACAATGTCGAGCCTATGAACTCTTAACTTCACTAACTCAACCCACAGACCAGGCCGTCTTCCTTAGATCACACTTTTTTCCCCGCTGTGTGTACTGTATAGTCAGTTCCACAACTCCTCTCTACTGCTCTCCAAGTTCCGGCGGACTTGAACATCCATTCTCGTATTATGTACTTATACAGCTCCCGTTCAATTTCTCAACTCAACTGGTATCGCTGTCACGTGTTCTCCTTAAAAGAAATCCTCTGACAGTGACCGTAAAACCCCACGGGCTCCATGAGCAATCGATTATCTGTGAGTTTGATTCATCCCATAAATTACTCAGGCGCACTCAGGTGCATTATTCCTACTCACGTAGCTCTAATGCATTCCTGCATCTTGACTAATGCATCGGATCGTAAGCTAATTTAAAGGGGCGTGCAGTGTAATTAAAGTCCTGATTTATAACTGTGGACGCGGAGTTAATTTGACTAATATTATTATGAGCCTCATCGAGTAGTCACACATATTCTCATTAGCTGAGAGCGTCACAATTAAAAGGGAATGCCCAGTTCACCTTATCAATCGAACCGCACTGGTGGATCTCATTACCAATGAGGAGAAGCATGGCGTGAAGCTTAGGAGTTTGTGGTATTGCTTTAGTATACGAGTGTGGGATGGTGTAGAGAGTTCAGCAGGTAGTAAGAAACAGAGAGAGAGAGAGAGTGAGTGACTAATGGTAGGACGAGGAATATTCTGTGAGGTAATTTGCATGCGTAAAACATTCTGTGGAATGAATGAGTTCTGGAAATGTTCTTGCGTAATAATAATACACTACTACTATGGTGACTATATACGCAATGTTATGGCCAGTTGTGGGAGCTACTTGGCATACTCTTATGATGTCCTGTGAGATCCCATTAAGTCCGCTGCTTATGCACGTGGAAATCTAAATATGAAGTGTGTATGATGAGATCATAGAGAAGAAGAGTTTCTCCAACACAAATACGGCTCTATTTCCTCCCTTTTTTTTACAATGTTTTCTCACTACAGCATAATGTAAACGCAGAGACTGTGGCAATGCTGAGGGTTGGTCTGAGTAATGTGTACCTTATGCTGCTATAAGATAACTTGGGAGGATGCTATTTGTAATTTTTATGAGAGTGAGTAAACTGGTATACATGTGCTATTTACGCGTTGAGTGAAAAGGAAAGCGTTGCAATAATAATAGGAGTAAAGTTTCTATAAATGGCTTTCGGTATGTGCATATGCATGTGTGTTGTGTTCTGAGACAAAGGCGGATGGAGTACGTTTCCTTTATGTGTCTTCAAAGGACCCAACAGCGTTAAAGAATACATCAGCTTTTGCTTCATATTCTTGTTATTGCTGCAAGGAGGTTACGTTCTTAGGGGTGGTGCTAACCCAAGTGTATGTGTGTTTGGGCTGTTGCTATAGAAATTTAGCATTGGACTTTAAAGGCAAAGGCTCTTCGCATTGTTAGTACTTTATTCGTCTTAGGATCTGTGAGGGGTACCCACATCATGGGTCCAAGCATTGATGTTGAATAGAGCAGAGCAGAGCAGAGAGAGCGGGAACGAGCGGAAAGAAAACTAAACTAAGTTTTAATTACTACTTGTACCATCTCCATTCTTTCGGATTTCTTGAACACGATATGCAGTTTTAGAGATTAAATTTTTTTACTGCTCATTTGATTCAAAACTTTTTCATGTCTTTTATGTAGTTAGTCAGCGCTTGAGGAGAAGTTTCCTATGTACGCTAATGTAGTAGTTGAAACTTGTGGGAAAATGCTCTTTCTCTGACAACTTGGAGAAAGGGAGTGAGAGCGCGTGATGCAAGGGAGAGAAGGGGGGCGGCGAGGGAGAAAAAGCTACTGGCTCAAAGATATCTCCCAAAGATTCACCAAGTTAAGCCAAAACTAAAGTTTCCGTCTTGTCTTTTTGTATTTTTTCCAGGGGTCCGATAATTTCAGTGTTGGTGTGGGACTGTCCATTGCCTCTCCGAACCATCACACATCCAGATACATGGCTGATCAAGTAAGTTTCTCCTGCCTCTCTCTCTTTTCCCGCTCTATCCTTAAACTAAAAGTCCACTGTCGTCTATACTTATGATAAGGGGATTATGGTGAAGGCTGCTCTCTTCCTTCTCTTTCCACCATTTATATGTTAACTTTTAATAGGAAGTAGAATTAAATTTCTCAACTTAAGCTCCTTCTTCTTCTTTTACTTCCTTCGTTTCCCTTTGGATTTCCCCTTTAATTTGTGTGTAATTTTATGGCTGGCTGCTGATGAGACATGCACATTGGGATTTCGTGGAAGGTGTGAGTATCCTCATTATGTTGATTCGATAATAATGAAGCCTGTGTGGACCAGAGTCGTCTCCTGTGAGTGCTGCAGTAGTGTTGTGTAGGGAGACAATGTATTCTAGCTGGAGCCAGAGTCAATTATTTGCCGGAGCCGTATGACATATCCTGTGCATGTTAAGGTGGTGGGATGATGACAAAGAATTACATACGTTAAGCAGAGCGTAAAGTGATAATTGGTCCGCAATGAGGATATTCTCAAGGTTTTATTGGTTTTTCAAGTGTAATTAGTGCCGTCTTATAGGAGCCTCGCTGGCGGGGAGTGAGCTTGATTGTAATTATGCAGTGGGGTAGTAGTTGTGGTGGTAGTAGTAGATGGAAGCTAAACAATGCCGACTGCTGAGGGAATTACTTGCCTATTTGCATGATTTGATAATGAAGTTAAAAGTCCAGCTTTCTCCTCAAACACACGCCACATGACATAGTCACACACACATACACACTCACATACACTTACTTCCCAGTAGTCCTAAGGCAAACAAGTGTATGTATATCCATAGGCTCAAGTACATGAGCACAAAGGTAGAGAGATACTAGAGAAGCTTAACCCCTACCAAATGAGCGGGCTTTACTCTCCCAGCTGTAACTATGACCATTTGGGTTGTGTTTTAATGGTTAATTTGGACTTGTGTGCATTGGCCATAATGCACTTAATGAGTTGCTGAATAACATTAAATAGTGAGAATGATTAGAATACATTAAAGGCGCCTGCTTGTTTTATGAGGAGGCAATGTGAGGGAAAGATGCAATTATTATTGACAACGGAGAGAAGGAGTGAGAAAGAGAGAGAGAGGTAGCGGGCATTGTAGCAGGAGAAGTGACAACAGGAGCGTGTAGATACACAAACCACTGTTTGCCCACGAGCGCTAGATAACATTAAGTGCTTACACTGTAATTCTCTCTGCATTGCAAACTACATCAACAAGCAACTAAAATCTTTGGTAAACAACAACATAAATATATACAGAGTGTAGCACGGGCCATAGAAAGTGAGATAGCAGGGGCCAGCCAGGTATATAGCATGCAGTTCTCTTCTCAGAATAGCTCCCACTCTCTCTCTCTCTCTCTGGCTCATGTTCCTCGTATTTATTGACACACTTTATGGGTCCCACGGTACAGATGGGAGTAGAGATCGTCAGGGATACGCACACATGCACCTCAAGTGCATAGATTTTACACATACTTGCAAGCAAGCACATGGAAACATGGTCTTAACAAAATGGTCCAGATAAGTGATGTCTGAAAAACTGATACGCTTGTAATATTTCTATCGTCCAAAGTTGAAATCCAGAAAAAGAGTAGTATTTATCTTGATATTTTACCATGTAGGACGAGAAGACGTTGTGAAGTAGTAATGAGGGAGCTAGCTCATAGGAATTTAAACTAACATATCCATCAGTTTGCATTGGGTCCCCTTTGAACACATGAGAAACTGAAGAGTAAATATGAGAGAAGGCGAGACTTTGTTCATTAGAGGATAAAACATGAGCGTAGATATGCTACAATACATTGTGAGCATACATACGTATGTACACAGAGGCACACGCACACACACACACATACGAACACACTCTGTATGTTTAACGGAAATATCAAAGGGAGTTTACAACAGTAATGTTGGTTAGCTAATCAATTAAGCATTATTTACCATCGCCTTTGAGCAAACTGGCAATTACTATTGAAGCATTTGTATTTGCCGTATTTATCAGCTTTAATTAACAGTATGTATATTATTGCTGGGGTAAACTTTGGGCTGGAGATTATTATTATGCAGTCAGTATAAGTAAGCAAGCAAACAAACTATACATTTTTTTATATGTAACACAGCCCCTGTA
>JAQIWI010002703.1:0-11718 GCA_034698825.1 Deuterosminthurus bicinctus | reverse complement strand
TCAAAAGTGAAACATGCAGGACTTTTAATGAAGGACAAGATGTCACCTTGTGTTTCATTTTTGGAAATCCAGCCATCAAAGACAGTAGAAGTAGAGTATACAGTTTTGGACTTGCTATTGTATACAAGCAACCACTCATCTCTATTCAAAAATTCTGTGACATGTTCTTTGCTGCGGCTGTTACTGTCAAGTGTACGAGTTTTACCACAAGCCAATAAGGCTAACAAGATCACAAGTGCCAGAAAATTGCTCAAAATAAATATATTCTGGCACATCCACATTGTACAACACAACCAGCACGGCTGAGGAGCTTCTTCTGATTACTCTATTGACTCACCATTTCACTTTGACAGTTAGTAAAAATGAATAAATCACTTCCAGCTAAAGTCTGCAAAGATTTTACTAATTTCGAAACGATTTCCTGCACAGCTCACCAGTGGCAGTGTTGACAACCCCAAGGAAAAGACGATGATGTTAACTCAAAAGGAATAAATACAATCTCAGTTTTAAAGCTAGCATTTTTTTATACGCATATTTTAACGTGGTTTACTGGCTTAGTGAAATGGCCTAAAATCCAATACCGACTGCACACACTGGTTCTGATGAAGACGTGAGTAAGCTTGGAGCTTGTTTTCTAGCTAAAACCGCCCAAGTTTAGCCGATATTGATAAGATACACTTCCAACCGCGATTCCATCGTAATTAGTCAAGTCACAAGCAGTTGCGGTTAGAAATACAGGGGAAGTGACAAAACTTTTGAATGCGCAGCTCAGTGGTCTCCATATTCTGTGTAAAAAAAATGATCAGTCTTCTCTTAATATTTGCTGAATATGTCTTCAGCATGTTCGAGCATGTAATGCAATGAATAACTCACCTTCACAGTCTTCAAGCATGGATATTCTGCAATCAAACGCACAGATTTTCCGCCGAAAAGCTAACTGCTCCCAATTTTCTCATCCTTAAGAACCTGATCACTTGATGCGCCCTCTGCCTGTGTCGATTCCATTGTGGACATCTCCATCAGCAATTAACAAGGCAAATTAGCTGTAGTGGTCTCAGATTAGTCTGGCAAATCAAACGGGTTAGTCATTATTAGATTTGGTGAGTTATTTAAGGCTATAAATGTACTGCTTTTAACTATAAAAATGTTAAAAGCGAAACTATCTAAAGCGTTAAAGTTTATATATCTATACAACATGTATGCAGAAAGCATTAAAGCTTGTATTTTTGTGTACATTTCAGGTACTAAAGGTTGGATCACACTTCTAATAATCACCGCATGACTGACCTTCAGCACCTTCTGCATCGATCAAATCAGATGGACCTGAAGTACGATGATCTTCTATACCTTTGTTTGTCTCGCTAGACATACCCGCTTCTTGTGGTATAGTACTGTAAGCAGGGCTTTTTCCCCATCTTTATTATTATCACCTCCAAAAAGCCCAATTTGTACTAAATTATATCCGTGTGAACTTGGAGTGGAATTAACAAAAGTTATTAGCAGAACCCACCTCTTTGACTAATGTTTTTGTTAATGCTAGGGATTTACCACAAAGACCACGACTGTCAGTATCGCCAAGAGCTGGGGATAGGATTTGCTCTGTCTTTCCAAATTCGTCCACATTTTTACCGTCTCTGATTTCTTTCACAAGGAATTTACTTATTTTAGCTCAATTTCAGCAACGATTGCGAGAAGACTTGTAGTGGTGCGGTTTAGCTCATCATCCTGCTCCACCTCTTCAGCACACTCTTTCAAACCAACAACGTCAGCAAGAACGTCATCATCCCCTAGGCCACCTGAGTTACCCACCCATTCGAAATAAATGACACCTCATCTTCACATGAAATAACCAAAATACTTACTGCCCTATTCAGTAAAGACCAAAGTTCCATTGGATGCACAAGTTTGATAAATTCTCTAGGATGATTGTCCTTGAAATGAATTTGAATATGATTAAAATCAGCATTTGTAAAATTACAAATTGCACAGATAAAGACTGTTTTTATCGATTTTCATTTTTACTGGGGTTGATTAAATTCACAGACTGTCTTTTTCATCGTATGGATTTTCAGGAATCAGTGGTTGATGTTGTCACACATATTCGGCATGAAATACGTTTGGGTGCGTAACTTGACAATGCAAGAGACGGCCGATCCCCCCTTTAAGTTGTAATGATGCTTACATTGTACAGGATTTCATCCAGCTAAGATCCCCGCCATTCAGCCAAATCTATCAGTAGTAGGAAGAGTTATCGTTGTGTCTCCCCCCGAGGCTCCGAGGCGGGTAAGAGAAAGGGACCGACAGGAAGGCAAAAAAGTGGGAGAAAAACAAGAGGAAGGGAAGCTGAGGATCTGCCTGTGGTGCTAGTGAAAAACGCGATCACTGCAGCTTCCCTTTTTCTTCAAGGGTCAAATACATTAATAAAATTCTGCTGGTAGAGTTACAAGCCGACTGACTTAAGAAAGGAAGCTTGGGTGAGCCAATCAAAAAAAGCACTCGCCCAAACGTCCTGAAAAATCAACGGATAATTTTGTGAAGAATTGTTAGTACAGCATGGTACGGCGCTCCGAAAGGATCCAGCAAAACGCCGTAAACAAAAGTAAACAACAAAATTTATCGACCATTAAGAGAAAACAAAACTCTTATTTTTTTCTAATGTTCACTTACTCCCTAGTCGGCCGGTTGAGCTGAATAGCCGGCCGACAGTAATTTATAAATTACTTCCAGTTCGAGTAGAAGTGCCCGTAGTCCAGGAAGTGTTTGTGTTCCAAAAGAATTTACGGCCTTATGTGAATAATGAAATTATGGGCAGCGGGTGTGAGTCTTCAACTCACACTCGAAAAACTGACGGTGGCTTCAGTCAATCTGAACCCAACCGAGTTTTGAAAAATTTCACAAAAAGCAGAAGGCGACGTGCTTCCCAGAAGGACCGACGTCGGGAAAAGCGGCAGAATATGGCGTTGGCTAGAGCCGCCATGAAGTACCATGGAAAATTTATTGCAATTTCGATGGAAGGTGCGATGTAAAAATTGAATTTTAATGTTCTTGACTTTGTTTCTAGCCAGTATTTAAGCATGCCATCCGGAGGCGGAATGAAACCATCGAAGACTCAAAGCCGTGCTGCAACAACAACAAAGTGAGTAATACTCATTAGAAGTGTATTATGATGATGGTGGTGATTAAGATGATGCTGATCAAGATGATTATGATGATAATGATTAAGATGATACTGATGATGATTGAGATGATGCTGATGATGAATAAGATCACACTAATGATGGTGTAATATTTATGTTATTCGATATGTAGGAATCTCTCAGGTGGACTAGAAGACATCCTCTCGGAAGAGGACTGGGACTGATGGCTGTGAAGACTGATTTGACGGAGGAGCGATTTGGCAAAGAATACTGAGTATGGAGCTTTGACTTAAACATAAACTTCTACTTATTTTTCTTACTGTTTGATTATTACAAACTACGTAGTTTTTATGATAAAAGATGCACATATACTCCCGTAGCTCTATTTAAATAATTGTGAAAATAAATTAGGCCTACGGCTTTCAGTCAGTGGCTTCAATATGAAAGATTTTCGTGCGCAGTAAACTAATTTGGCTGAGTGTTCAGGATTATAATTTTTGCTTATGGAGTTCGGAGCAAATGGGTGTGGAGTGCTGAAAGGCATTTGGTTCATTAGTTTTCTGTGAAATCAGTTTGAATTTTTTGCAAAGCCGCACTATACCGCACATACACACACACACACCTAAAGATAGCCAAGGATTTGAACGGAAAATGATTTGCAATGATAATAATCAAGGGCTGATGGAAAGCAAAGAAGCGTCTGGCAGTTTTTTCTCTTTCTTCTCAGACTTGTGTTCTCTCTCTGTGTATATATGTATGTATTTAAAAGTATATCTACAGCCTCTCACCGTATCTCTCACCTCCAAATAAGCAGCAGCAGCAACAAGAACAGCACAAAATTACCCTCAGAATCACCAGAAGTATGATGACAATAATTGTCATCATGTCATCCTTCCCGTCCTCCTTCCCATCCTCCTCTCTTGCCACGGTCCTCTGGGTAGTGACCAGGTACGCCTGGCACTGAGCGTTAGCCCAAACGCAGACCCTCCGGACACACAACGCCGCATCTCTGATCACGGCACAATCTGCAAAAACAACACACACACAATTTTAATTTACAAAAACGATTTAATTTATATTTCATTATTTCTAATGCCTCTTGAAGACATTAGAGGAATCTGTCTATAAGTCACCAGCTTTGGATCAGTTGCAAGCAAGAGGTTGCCTAAAGTTTGAAAACATGGAGAATTTTTGGAAGATTTTAATGATAGCTGCCCTCGTCCAGACTTCATGTTTATTAAACTTGAGTCGCCCGAAAACAACCGTAATTTGACCAACACGACAATTGAGCTCTTGTCTTCACTTGAAGACTGCACTGCCTGTCTATAGTTTTTACTGGGCCTTGACTTTATTTGTCTCCACAAAGTATTTGCTCTTCTACTCAGAATCCGTCAGATGTGCCGTCGTTCTAGATAAAGAAACGAATGTTTTAAAAGCCATCTCTAACATTCCTCGCGATAGTAAAAATGGTACGCTTAACCTTGAACCGCTCTCGCTGACAAAGCACACTGGAAATCGCATAAACTTGTGGGGAACAAACGCCTCTTAGACCGAATTCGAAAGGCCAACGCCGGAATTAATGAAAGCTTCAGCTATAATTTGTTCGCATATAAGTCCCCAAATTTAGAGGCTTACGGAATGATGAAGGTCATGCAGAAAGACAAGCAACGTGTTTTGATTGGCGCCCACGCATGGGCGCCCTCGCTGGAACTCATTACCAAAGCGAATTTACCGCGTTGATAGTTCTCGCTCAACTGTGACCTTTCTGGACGAAAACACTTCATTCTATGCTACCGCTTCTCAGTAATTCATCGTTCAAATGATAGCGCCATTCAATTCAAATCGCTTCCAATCCTCCCGCTCTTCAACCTTGAGCCAAGCTACAAGTTTTGGCTATTAGAAGTCAAGGTACTCAAAGTTATGAAACAAAAACAACGGGGCCAAGCCAGAACTCTTTAATTTCTTCTCGTCCATAATTCTCGGAGAAATTAAAACAAGGGCTCTCCGATCTCGTAACGGTCACTGACCCTGAGCAAAACCTTTCCATTATAATTTATCTTTAGTTGTAGCCTTACTGACCAGGCGTGGAACTGCGCACCAGTAGTGCAGCCAATGTCACAATAAGACTTGAATTATAACTCGTGTGTGTTTGAGTGGATCCTGTTCGATGTTGCTCTAGCATCCTCACAATTCTGAACTCACGAGGTTAATGCAAAGGCAGTAACGAATTGTGAAGCTACGCAAACAGAAGATAAAAGTGTCACTTGTCAAAGAAAGTACGAGTGAATTTTGGGATATCTGGAGCAGCATCCTTAATAGTTCAATACATAGCCTTCAAATATTCCATTCTCAAGTCCAAATGCTGTGAAAACCCTAAAAAATTGCAAAATTGGGCAAGTCATGGGAATTGGAGTTGCCTTGGATTATGTTTTCCGAATTTCAAAAGCCAAACCACAAGCAATTGTAGAATATTTTTAATTCATCGGATATCTTTATTGGAATAGACCTTGAAACATGACAGTCATTGACTGTTCTTTGAGGAATGAGACTAAAGCTGTGCAATCACTTTAAAAATAGAAATGAACAAGTCTAGGAAACTTCCAAGTTCGTCCAAAATTTAACGAAGAGCTTGTTGCAGTCACAACTGCGAAAATACAAAGAGTGCCCCAAGCAAATACTTTGATACATTTCAAACGGGCTGAGCTGAAACCATGAACTTATGTCATGTTAATGGGAAGCATGTGATCATTAAAGATTTTACAGTCACGGTCATGGTTTTCCTATATTATTTCGTTTCATTATAATTTGGTACGGCCATGTTATGTCCTAACAAGCGTTGCGTACCAATTGATACAATATCATATCGATCTCCAGCTACTAAGCATCTTTTTATCATATACAAAGTCAGTTAAGCCATCCTTTCACACACCTTTAAGTCTACCGTTTTGAGAAATTGGCACAGGAGCTCTCCGACCTCCACATATCCATTGGCCATGTGCTTGAAAAGTGCAATGTCGACTCCCTTGAATTCAGTTTCATTTTCGGTGACCATATTTTCCGTCTGACACATTCTTCGACAGAAAATCTCCAACTCCAAAGGCAGTAGGATGTTCATAGAGGTGGTCAACGGGTAAAGAATCAGCAGTCCCATAGTGATAGTCATTACAATAGCTGCAATGAATAATATTCCAAGAATAACTTGCTTTTCTAATTTCTAAAAATTACAATAAGTATTACCGAAAAACTATGGTCGATAGGTACTTTTGAACACGAGACTCTAATGCATGTCATGCTGGCTACTTCAACAGTATTCAATTCGTGTTGTTATGATGGGTAAACAGGACTACCAACTGGTAATCCTACTACAGACAGAGCAGTAGGAGAGAAGCTGACACTTCCTGTGTCACCGACTGATGAGAAGTAAAGCCCTGGGTTGAGTATGGCTGGGATGAAATGTTGTTCTTTCTCACTTCTCTCCGTGCCTGTCTCTTTGTTTTCCTGTAAACTTTTCAGTGGAAGACTGGATTGTTTTGGAATTCTCCGAGGGTTTCAGGCTCTTGCCAACGCTCTGTAAAAGCGGTTCACTTCAATAGCTCTTTCTGCCAGACACGAGCCTCCCCATTGTCTTTCCTTACCAGAGCTTCTCCAATGTTGTACAAAGAGCATGAATATTTTGCACGTATGAAAGCATGAAATTTAAACGAAGCTCTGTACCTGGATGCGATGATGGGTACGTCAGATTAATAAACCTTGTGGCTTCACGCCTCTGTCCAACCTGATTTTCGAACTTAGAGCTTCCAATTTAATGAAGTGCCCCACAAGCCAATCGTACTGGAGCCGACTGTTAACCAGGACATTGACCTAAAGAGTGACCTCAAAGATCGACCACAAATTTGGTTTCCTGTAGTTTTTATGGGCAAAAACATTATGCTGACACTTGTTCGACCGGTCGAAATTGTGGCACCGAGGCGCCAGAACTCAATTAATAAAGTAGATATCTAAGCTTTGAATTTTGGCCATACAAGTAAAAAAAAACTGGCCTGCCCATAACTTTTTTCATGATCGAAAACCTTGGAATCCGTTTGTATTTTTCTCGTATTTATTTTCAATTCAGGTTCGTGTCGTGACCTTTGTTCACTGAACTGTGTTAAAGTTAAACGTTAACTTACTTTAATAAACTTATGGTCGAAATAATTCTTAGCCTAACATGTCAATAATAAACGATAAATTAAAGGAAACGTTTACAAAGTACGCAACGCCACCTTCAGTATTACTCTTCTTCTATTTATTACTACGTGTATGTTTAATATAAAGACTTTCCATTGTAAGCGCAATATCACCTCATGATTAGTAAGCAATATTTCAGGTATCCTATATTCAGCTAGGAACTCGGTCATCACCAGTCACTTTCATCACCTCTCATAGCCGACTCTACTAAGGAAGAAGGAGTGCTCCTAATCCAGGTCAATGGAATTCCTATTAAAATAAACAGCTAATAACTATGGCATGCTTGTATCTAAGGGGTTGAATAACTTATTCAAGGATGCTGAATAATTACAATCTAATATTACTACGCTAAACCTTGAAGACGAAAATTGAGGAAGAATCTATCGATCGACATGTCACCAGTAGTGAGAAGAGTTGAAAGAAATTACTGATAATTAGTGGACTCATTTAAACTCGCAGTATTAAATGGCAGAATCCAAACCGAAAAGATAGATATTCTAACTCGTAGCAAAAGTTGACGAGTGTCGCAAAACTAAGTACCCGGAAGGGGTCATCGTTCATATTATTCTACTGGAAAGATAGTTCATGCTCCTTCAAGTGACTTAAATTAGCATCAGAGAAACAGCTCAAGTAGAAATGAGGTTAATTAAAAACTAGTAGAACACGCGTGTTCCTAGTAGTCACTGCCGGATAGAAACGACTCAAAAGAATTTTAACACAAAGGCCCGTTAGGAGTGACGTGAGTTTTATAATGGAATCTATTTCTACTATAGCTGTGGTCCCCCAATAAATTTGAGAGCTGATGAACACGGCAGTTTAGAAAAAAGAAAGCACTACAAGGAAAATACTCACAATAACTGTAGTGAAGGAAACATCTAGTTCTAACATCTAACATCTCAGTTTGTTCATACTGAAGCGAAAGAGTGCGTGTAGTTGACAGGAAAGAGTGAAAAGTCATGACTCAAATGCAGTAGAACAACAAAGTCACAGTGAGAAATGGAAAGAAACACGAATAATGCCGTACGGCTATTGTAAATTATGCGGCTATTGCGCATGTTTAAACTAACGCACCTTGGTAAAGAGATAGGCTCTCTCGTAATACGGTGCAGAAACTGATTCGCATATGTAACCTGACGATGAGGATAATGACCAATAGAAAATCAATCATTGCGCTAGCTACTGAGGGACTGCTAATCTAGACGACATTACAGAGCTTGGTATATTAAATTAATGATAATGTACTATTCCAGTGGATTTATGATCCCTAAGCAGAGCTACCTTATTATACGAAGCTATGAACATGTGTGAGCTGTCGGTGTATTCGCCTGACTACCGCTGAGAATGCAAAGAAAAGAAACGTTGAAGAAGACTGGTACTAGAGACCGTGGTACTTGTGTGGTTTGACTATAACAGCAAACCGCTAAAGATAATTAATTGTTTTGCATTACGAGCAGTTGATGTAGCGACAGACAAGTTGACCGAAAAGGAGCCATGCATGTAACGTGGAAAATGCAGAAGTAACGTAGTTATAAGAGTACATTAACACAATAAGATACAAGTGGTAATTTTAGTACTAAAACACCCTTAACCTTGACTTATAATAATACAATGCCTTAAGGCTACATGTTTCACATGGACACACAAACAACGTAGTATATATATGGAGTAGTATGGAGGTGAGATGGTGGTTGACTGACGATTCTGAGATTTGAATTATTAAAACCTTGTAACGAAGGGGACCATGACGCGTTGCTGCAGTAGGCCTAACCATACTCCACGAATTAATCAATCCCTGGGCAGGTACCTTGTTGCAGAACATCAATGAAGATGTTAAGAGGATACCACCTTGTACAAACAAGATGTCCCTGCATTTCCCTCTTTCAACCCACTTACTCCACTAGCTCCTCCCATGCACTCTATTCCACGGACTTTATCCCTAAATCTTCCTTCACTCAGTCGTCGTAAAAAATCCTGTATAGGATTCGCTTGTAATCTTCCCCGATCTATTAATATTGAATCTACTCTTTATATCCCTCAATCTCTTCTTCCGACTCCCAACTCAATGATTATTCCTACCCCTCCACATAAACCTTTCCCATCACTTCTTCATTTAACTTTCCCTACCCCTCGTACAATCTTTAATGCCTCGTCTCAACAAACTTTCCCTACTCCTCGTCCACCTCAAGCAATCCACAACCCACCGGTTTTTCCTTCAGCTCCATATAAACCCTTTTCACCACCTCTTCATTTGACTTTCTCTACCCTTCTTCTTTCAACCTTTAATGTCCCCCCTCAACAAACTTTCCATACCCCTCAACCACCACTTCCTCTTCGATCTCAATCATTTCCCAACCCACAGATTCTTTCTACCCCTCCAACATCTCAGCATTAAACTTTGACTACCCCGTCTCATCCTATCATTTATGTTCCCACCGTTCCTACTCCTCATCCTCTATCCTCCTACTAATAATCCACTTCCCTCTCAAGCAAGCTCTTCAATTCAATCCCAGACTTCTGTCCATACTCCCTCTGTATCGTATTCTATGGTTTCCACTCCAAGTTCACTTCCAACCCCTTCTCGCCTGTCACTAAATCCAAATGAACGCCCTGTTACCCCGTTTAGGTATTCTATTCTCTCTAAACTCTTTCCCTCCAAATACCCAACAACTCGTAGTATTACCATTATAGAGCCCAATCTCCCCACTCCACTCAAATCCCCCTCACTGGTCCGAAAGATTCCGGACAGCTATTTCCAATATTTCCAGTTATTTGATAAATATTAACGGGTTTCAGGGTGTTGCAACTATCTCGGACGATGCACGAGTTGCGTGTACTCTAGAGTGTACTGGTTCACGTTGAATAACACCGAACGTGTCCTGACATGCTGTTGCCGGGAGCCGCATAATCAGCCCGGTGCAATCATCGACGGGGCTGCGTATCTTAATGCCCCAAAGATGAGTACACTAGTATTGGTGCAACTATTGGATGTAAGCTATTGTGTGTGCTATTGGATTATTTATCGAAATTTGATTTAGAAAAATCTCATCAGCATGAATTTTTTTTAATCATTGTAGGGAGTGTTGGAGTTTTTTTCCTTGTAGTTGCGACCATGATTTTCGTCTACATTTTTAAACGAGGATTCATCCAACAATAGATTAGTCGGCGCCAACGACAACGTGATGACGATAGCATTCCCCTCATGAGTTACCAGAGCAGCAACGATGTATATGCCATTAATCTGTCTACAGACATTTAAACTCGTCATGTGTTGAAATTCTCTCCATCTGTGATCAATTTTGTTTTTTCTAACTATCAAATGCTTTTTTAATATATTTTTAATACGAATTTGATATCTAACTTTATCCAGTCACTTACTCTAAATGAATTTGAATATCATCCGTCCATTCACAGTAAGTTTGTCCTTCATTCAAATTGTAATAATAATAATCAAAATAGTAGCACAATACAATTTTTTCTGTTTATAGATCTTTCGTTACCGATCTATTCAAGTTGACGAGCATGTGCTCTTCTTCGACGCCTCCGTTGCTGTTGTGCACGGGAGTTCCCTCAATTTTTTCCAAACGAACAGAGTGGATGGAGGTTACCCTCTGGTCCTGTCCCTGCTCAATTTGATCATAGCTCGGAGATACTAATGGAAGGGGACATCCAAGTGTTTCATTCTTTCGAGAAATTGATGATGAATTTGAGGGATGTTGATTCAATATTGATGACAGTGGGAGTATTGTTGTAGTTGTCCAGTTTACTTCAACTCCATCCACCTTCCATGCAACTTGCTGTGATGCTGCTGTCGGTAAATTCAGAAGTGTTGTTGTCCATATGAGAATCCATCTTCTTAGCGACGACAGGAACATGTTGAACTTTGGGAGGAATATGTCTGTATTGAATTGAACAATTGTTTCTTTTTACACACAGGTGGTGGTGGTGCAGGTTGTGGTGGTGGAGTTGGACCCTTAATTCTTCCACAAGTAGAAGGGAGAGCTCTCCAAGCTTTCCCCCGTTCCCCTTCCATGCTTTCTCCAACACACGCACGCATTCGCTGCGGGATATATGGGTCAAATATCGATTACCCCCATATACCCCGGAGTTTGTATACTACTCACCTACCTACTCGTCTTTCTAAAGAAGTTTATACTAGAGAAAAATACTAAGTCTCACGAAAAACTGCAATGAATAATGGTAAGCACGTTGGAATTCATTGCCAAAGCGAAGCTACTGCGCTGATAGTCATTGCTTCTGAAACTAGAATCTTGGGGTACTTTTTTGATCCAACCCCCATCAAAATCGGTCAACAATTGGCTGAGAAATTATAACTCGAAAAAAAAAGTTGGGTTTT
>JAQIWI010002702.1:0-11720 GCA_034698825.1 Deuterosminthurus bicinctus | reverse complement strand
CAACTTTTGAAGTTCCAATTCCAGTCAACCCTGATGGAGAGCACGAAGAAATTTGCGCTCCAATGAGAACTCTCTACGACTCTTACGCCGCTGACATGATCTACTTTGTTGTCCTCTTTCTCCTCCCACTCCTTGTTATGTGTGTTTTGTACACGAAAATCGCACGTATCATATGGCAAAGTTCAGCTATGCTTCAGGAACCACCTGTGATTACGGTCACAGACACGACGAGACCAAATCGAGAAGGACAAGAGGATTTGAGCCCCCGTCATACGGAGCTTGCTCCTCCAGTACTACAAAGTTTTGGTGTCTCCCAAGAGCCGTCAAGGAACCCTAGAAGCAGTAATGTTACAGCAGCAGCAGCAAAGACTATGAGTATTGACCTGGAGTATGGTAATCCCGCAAATGGATGTGAAGGCTGTGAGCGTGGGAAAGTGAAACCACCAATGGAAGGTCCTGGGGCAATATCCAGAGTGAAGGATGACAGGAAGGTCCAAGTACTGCAGTCCCGCCAGGCAGCTATCAGGACGCTTATTATAATCGTCCTAACATTCGCTCTGTGCAACTTCCCCTACCATCTCCGCAAGATTTGCCAGTATTACATGGCAAACTATAATCTGTGGAGCTCATTTAATCAGTTCTTAACGCCCTTTACCTTTCTATTAATGTACATTAACTGTGCTGTGAATCCAGTTATTTACTTTTTTAGGTCAAAAGACTTCCGTTCTAGCTTCATAGACTTGCTACGACTTAGACTAGCACGTCCACATCAGTGAGGGGTGAGGTATTCGGGCCTCTGAATGTAATTTTATGTCAAATTTTGTGTTTATAGTTTAACTCCACGATGTAGTCAAATTGGATGTATTGTATTTTAAAGCCTCTTTAACATGACTATCCCTTCTGACTGATGAATATTTTGAGTAAAACTTTTTTGCTGTTCCAGTTGCAAATTTGTTCTATCTGTGTACTATGTTTTAGCATAACTGCTTGTAAGAATCACGGGCACTTAGCTAGCAGAATGGTGGCTCATTCCCAACAGATTTTATGTTATAACTAATGAGAGAACTCCATTCCATTAAAAATTAGAATCATCCTCTTCATTTTCGACTCAGCCCAATGCATGTGGAAATAAGCAGTTCGCTGGATCCTTTCACATACTAAATACACCCCTGCGCCTTTGAGCGTATATGAAAATTGTAAACATTTTCGAGAGCACCACCCAAGGCTACCAACGAGCAAATCCGACCGACTCTCAAAATTGGCGGCAAGTCGGACACAAAATAAATGAATTCATTCTTGCATACTAAAACACGTAGTCGACCAACTAGAAAGTAATTGGACAAATGGGCCTGAAGAAGACCAATACATTGATTATTGCTCGTACTTTGCAACCCAACTAGAAAGCACTTTTCTCGAGAGCTAAAAGATTAGCTCCAAGGTTCTAGGTTCACCGATCATTTATACAAGCATTAACTCGTTGAAAGTCTCAGGTGGTGTGTTTAAATAATGAGTAGCAAGTGCCTGTCTAGTAATCATCGGTACGGGCGTGTGCTATAATTTTTGCGTTCGTTTGACAAATTATTTCCCTTATGGAGCTTACCCTGATGGCCTTACTTTGACTGACGGAAAGGGTGTTATTGTTTTCGTTTTGGTCGTTTGAAGTTTTAGGAAATGGTTATCAATAAAACCAAGTCGGCTATCAAAGTGTCAAATTAATTTTACATTTGAGGTTTATCTGTGATGACATGGCCACAAAATTAATTCCCTCTGGATGTTAGTGTGGCAAAATAAATCAAATCATAACTCGTCAATCATTTGGTGACAAGGTCGGACCTAAGATTATATGAACTTTGTCGTATCAACTGTCTATATGAAGATGATTATGACCTTCAGATTGAACTATTGTCGGCAGTATTTGTCAATCACCGCTCCGTTGTGTACTCAGTTGCAGAAAATACTCAAAATATCTGTGGAAAGGGTGACAATCAGCGGCTCCATTTCTAGTTTTTAGTGCATCATTGTTTGCAAATTGTTGGGAAACAGTTGCAAAAACTCCTGGCGACCAACACAAGTGTCATGGACCAACACAAGTCCAAGTTCTGTAAAAAGTTCAGATCCTTTTCACACCCCTTTACTGGGGACAGATGTTCATAAGTTGCATGAAAAGCAACGCCTTGTCCAAGTAACTCAAAAATAAGACTTAAAAGAGTCGACTCTGCTTCACATTTGTTGAAATCCCGGTGTGCACATCACCCTCCACTCTTTTCCCCTTCCTCCGTCTTCTCGCTCACTCAGTCGCTCTTGAGCTCTCCAAAGTGAAAGCATTATTGGTGAAAGTTTGGCAGTCTGGTATGGATTTAGCTGAAAATCTAAGCAGTTTCCGGACCAGCAGGTCTCTTCAAGACCCTTTCAACCTCACATTTGATGAATACATTTTTGACAACTCGATCGTGCGATTCAGTCTTTATGTGGTTTACACTATAGTCTTCTGTCCCTGTTGTTTGGGTAGGTGCTTTGCGATTGAATTTTCTTGCAATAATGCGCACGATTGCCCACCAGAATGTGTCTGTAAGTGTGATACTACTTCAAAATGGGCACTTGTGGTAATGCAAATTTGTTGTAAACTTCAAGGGAATCTTGCGGTTGTTATTGTGGTCACTTGCCAATGGAGGATGCGAAGTAAAACCAACTTCTGCATGGGGAATATGGCCTTTGCCAATTTATGCGTCACTGTGTTTTTCGTCTACCAGAATATGTCCAACTACCTCCAGTAAGAGTAAGTTCATGAATATAGCTTGGCCCACTTTATATAAATTTATGTGTGAAAAAATTAGTGTCTTTTGATTTTGCAGCTGGATCTTTGGCCGTTTTCTCTGCAAGATGTACCACTTCACTAACAGTCTGAGTCATTCAGCGTCAATATTAATATTAGTTTTCATCTGCGGCGAGAGGAACTTGTCCATAGCTCATCCATTGCGGTGCAGAAGGACTTTGACAATCCAAAGGCTGCGGGTTTGAGAGTTCATGCTTTGCTAATCTTAGTGCAAACTTTGGTTACCGTATCCTTGTCATATTGATTTAGCACGCAGAGCTTTGTGCATAAGCATATTCTAGTGCACAATGGAATGGTCGTGCGCCATTTATTAAATTCAAATTAATTCTGCCTTTTTACATCAGTTTTTGAATTTACTCAGGTGATCATAATTGTCGTATAGATTCTAAGTGGACTGATTAGTTCTCCGCATCTCTTTTACATCACAACTTTTGAAGTTCCAATTCCAATCGGCCATGATGGAGAGCACGAAGACCTTTTCGCTCCATTGAGAACACAATAAAGTTATCGTGTTTCTGAAAAATCGTATGGACCCTGTAGCAACATTAATGCTACAGCAACAGATATCGATAGCAAGATATTGAAACAAACGAACAGTAGCGGAGACGACGACCAACTTATGATCAACGGAAACAAGGTTGAAACTATTGTCAGAATTTGTGGCCAGCAATGCAAGACTATGACTATTAGGAGTGACATGGATTATGGTCATCCAGCAAATGGATGTAAAGGCTGTGAGCGTGGGAAATTACAACCATGAAAGCAAGGTCCTCCGGCTGGGTCCAAAGTGAAGGATGACAGGAATGTTCATGCACTACGATCCCGCCAGGATGCCATTAGAATTCTCATTATAATCGTCCTAACATTCGCTCTATGCAACTTCCCCTACCATTTGCCAGTACTACATGGCAAACTACAATCAATGTGTTTTACAACATTGGGCATCTTAAAGCCAAAACAACTTAATTATCTCTCTGATTGATGAATAGTCTGAATAAAATCGTTTTAGTTTTTCTATTCTGAATGCTTCTAAGGAAAAACAAATGGATTTATTTGTTAGCCAAAAAAAGTCGCATAGTACTGCGACTTTTATGTGCTAAATATAGGCTAATATGGGAACTTAATAGGTAAATCTTCGAGGAGATTTAAACTTACTAAAAGCATGCAGTCCTTCGGGTTGATTGCGACCGCGTTTAAGTATTTGCGCTAGCCCTTCCAGCATTGTAAATTTGCTCTCTCTGCATGCTTTTGCATCACTGATTATTGTAAGCGAACTTAGCCATTAGCATGGTGGCTAATACCAAAGAAATTTTATCTAAAACTTTGGGAGCAATGGATCCTATTAGAATCTTACTCTTCATTTTATTTTCAACTCGCCATAGATAGTTGATATGGAAACAAACAGATGCACTGGATCCTTTCTAATTGCATGCATCCGAGCATATGAGAATAGTAAAAGTTTGCGAGGGGACCAACTAAGGCTTACAAGCAAAGACTCTCAAAATTGATGGAGAGTCTGAAATAAAATAAATGAAGTTGACCAGCTTGAAAGTAATTGGAAATATCCTCACGGTGAACACGCATTTTGCATAGTCTCTCCAGATATCCCTGAAAAAGTCAAATCAAAGAAACTCTGAAGACGCCATTATGAGAGCATCCATGAGAAGGAGACAGTTCATTAAATACGCTGAGATAGACGAGATGGCTTTTGCAACCCATCTCGTCGACGGTTCATCTTGCAGGACATCAACCGGCAGTAAGATGTTTTTAACAAGTATAATGTTTTGCAACATGCATGCGTGCTCGGTATGAAACCCGAACTTAACTATAGACTGGATTTTAATAAAGAGAAAATGGCCGTTCGTGGAATTCACGACAGCAAGTTTCCGAAAAGCATCACTCTTATTTTGCAACTTAATTGTAAAAAGTCATCTATAGCTAGATTATGAATACAAAGTCAACTCTGTCTTAAAATTGTTGGAGCCAGCAGGTGGATGACTGACTCTCTAAATTCTTTTTTTACTCAATCTTCTCACTCACTCACTTTTACTTGAGCAGTTCGAAGTGAAATTTCGTGTGAGCTGGGTGAAAGTTTGGTAGTCGACTATGGATTTAGCGGAAAATCTGAGCATCGGTGGGACCAACCTAACTCTTCAATTCCCCTTTATTCTCGCATTCGAAAAATATATTTTTGACAACTCTGCCGTGAGATTCGGTCTATTCCTCGTCTACACTGTGTGACGACCCGTGTCGTCACGTCACTCCGTGGACTCCTATAATAATATGAATGGATGTGGATTAGCATAAGGAATAAGCCTATTGTCATTATTATAATTAATTATTATAAGTATTGCCTCATTTGGATGTCAGAGCGAGGAGTGATGAATGCAGAATGGGAAGTAACTCCTTAGTCTCAGGACGATTGTTAAACTGGAAGGAAGTCTCAGTATTAATGTGGAATAAGTCATTAATAAATCACACAGTACATTATATAATGAGTGTTGTTGTGCTCCGGGGTCACCATTCATTGTTATTACCCTTCCATCTATTTCCTGAGACCCCGAAGGCAGGAATCCCGCATATCAGGAATCCACCTCCCACACAGCCAAGCGAGTGTGTTCTATATTCGGATCCTACACGCCCGTCTGAGGTTATATAGTGAATCATCTCCTATGCCACAACTGCAGCCTACTTCCTTAGTTTTCTAAGGTTCTTGGTAAATGCACGGAAATGGAATTTTCGACAGGTTACTGCATGCACGACGGCCTACTGGAGCATTTGTCCGATCTTCAAGATCAGTGCATTGGACTGAGGTATCTTGACAATAAAGCAGAATACAGAATGTATTTTGTTTGCTTTGTTTTTTATACATGAAGTGGTCGTAAAGTTTTACGTAGCTTACTCGAATCGATAAAATAGCTTTTGTCATGCAAAGTTGTTCTCACAACTTAGGGAACCTTGCGGTCATCGTTGTCGTCACTTTCCATTGGAGGGGGCCAATTGTGACAAGGTTCTGCATGGGGAGTCTGGCCTTTGCCAATTTAGGTGTCGCTGTGTATTAAATCTACCAGAATCTATCAACCTTTCTCAATGTTTAGTAAGTTAGATTCTTGCAAATTTTGCTAACAAAGTTTTAATTGTTTAATTGGTACTGTTTGCAATCCCATAGTGCACTCAACTTGTGTGCTCGTTGAATATGCTAGAACTAAAATTAAGTGTTAAGTCTTTTGACGCAAGTTGGTTTTATTACTTCAGGTGACCATAGTTGGCGTGTGGGCTGTAAGTGGACTGTTGAGTTCTCCTCGTCTCTTTTGCATCACATAACCTTTGAAGTTCCCTATCCAATCGACCCTCAAGGCTATCACGATATCACTTTCACCCAAAATGGAACTCTTTACGCATTTCACACTGCTGACATGCTCTACTTTGTCGGCTTGGTGAAAGTTGGATAGTTCATTATGGATTTAGCCGACAATCAAAGCACACCCCGGACTTACGACTCTCTCGACATCCCCTCAGACTTTGAAACTGTTTCTAGTCTACACCATTGCCTCCATCTGTATATTCTTTATTGGTAAGTATTAAGTATCTCAAACTTGAAGCTTGGCTACATTGAACGTAACGACTGTCATATTTGGAACGTGTTTTTTTTATTTAAAAAGTTACTACTTGTTCGTTATACTGCGGAAATCTTGCAGTTATTTTCATCATCTTGTCAACTTAAATTGACCAAAATTCAAGATGAGAAACATCTATTGGCCGTTTGATGTGTCGCTGTTTTTGGACCTTCTTTAATCTCTTCACCTCCTCGCACCCGGTGTCAGTGGACGTGGACTATTCGTAAGTTTTTATATCATGCAGATATAATTGGGAAATCGTACGCGTTGTACTGCCCTCATACTCAAGACTTAATGTGCTAGTATATTATTTACTGTAATTTTGGTCAATTTGATGTACAAGAACTCATAATCATTTCTGTCCATTTGACTAGTCCTGTTAGACCTTGGGCTGTTTTCTGTACAAACTGAACCATTTCACTAGCAGCCTGAATCTGACTGAGTCAATCAGAATCAATGTTGATCTTAAGTTGGTTATTATTTATGATCTGCGTCGAGAGTTTCCTACCCATATCACACCAATTGTAGAAGGCGGCCATTGAAGACCCAATGACTAAGTATTAGAACTCCGTTAACAAAGCAAGTTCAATGTAAGAGTGGTCTGAGGGTGGAGTGTTTTGAAGGAAAGGAAGAGTAAAGCGAAGCCTCCTCTTCCAAAGACATAGAATTCATTATTTACCTTCACAGTAGTGTAACTTTGCTTGCCTATACCCTCATGCATCATGGCAGAATTTTGGCCACGCTCTTATGCACTTTAAATGTGCGCTTTGATTAACTTGAAATGAATGAGTTTTTGACAAAAAATGTTTCTTTGAATTCAGGTGAACACACAGTGTCGGCTTGTGGCTTCTAAATGAAGTAATATGTTCTCGTCGCTCCATTTCCATCACAACTTTTGAAGTTCCAATACCCAATCGGCCCTAATGGACATCACGATATGATTTCCACTTGAAAAAGAAATGCTGACAGAAAACCTGTAGAGCTGCAGACGTGATCTACTTTGTTGTCCTTTCCCTTTCTCACAATATTTGTTGTATAACACAAAAACCCCAAGTACTACTGCAAAGTTCTGCTGCACTTCATCAACCACATTCACAGCCACATAGCGCGGTCTGGTCGAGCAGAAAATGCTAGGTTAAGCCCCTCTATTATCTACTAACTCTTTCAGTGCCACAAAGTTCTCTCGTTAGTGAAAAGCTTTTTGGATCACCCAGAAAAATTCAATGTTCCTTATTGCTTCTCATATTCACACATTTCTGCCTTCTATGAGTATTGACTATAAAGATTCATCTGGGCGATCCGGAAGGCTCTTCACTAACAAGGGAACTTTGCGCCCCACAGTAGCGCATACATTCGATTTCAAAGGCTCACGTGGATTTACACAATCTCTCCATTTACTTGTATTGCTACTTGCTTTATAATTAGGTTTAAACTAGCTTTTTGTTGCTATTTGTTGATAAAGTATTACAATGTGATAATATTATTGCTCGTAGGAAATTGTATAACAACTTGTGAATAGTACAAAATGACTTGTTAGGGAATCTTGTACCGAGTATTGTGAATCCCAAGTACTAACTTAACTAATATTATTATTGTGATGAATGCTTTGAATTGGAATCTGGTGAGCCTTTCTCTTTTGATTGCTCGTAATTGGTTGGAAAGCTTTCATCTGTTGACTGTCAAACGTAATTTCAGTTAGATAATGCCGAGACTTTCACATGCTAGAAATAAACAAGGAAAGGGTTTCAATATAGCCTTATGACAGTTTGAACCAGCTGAAACTGTGCAGTTCTTAGCCTGCAGCTTGATTTCTACATCTCAAGAAAATTTATACACAAATGCATACAATCAGTTGCTTTAGCAATTTAAACAAAAGGGGTTCTTGCATGACAAAATCCGTAGTAAGCCAAGTTGAAAATAATTGAAAAATAAGCCTCAAGACAACTACTGACTGCATTCGTCCTTTGTCCTTGGCATCTTTTCCAAGCAGCAGTTTCTTTCGAACTAGCTACCTTGAGGCTAATTCCAAGTTAGGCATAAGAAAGGCTGTGCAGCGAGTTATTCATTCCTGTTCACATTAGACTCCATTTCGGGAACGGTATTGAAGCGGCAAGTCTACAATCAAATTCTTCAGAAATTTTTAAAATGCGGTTCACACATAATAAAACAACATTGCGGCAGTAAGACGACGTTTGACATTACCTCCCACACACTAAAGTTGTGTTCCAAGAATTAAACGCAAAGAGCTTGAGATTATGGCGTCAATAGTCAAGTTGAATTCTCCTCATTGACGTCAGACGCAGCTCGGAAAGATTTCAAGTTGTGCAACTATAACAAGAAATATTGGACTATTTTACAAGCTTTCATATGTCACAACATAAGCAGGTTTTTAATCTTAAAAGAATGGAATAAATGTTTGTGAAGTAATTTAAGTCTTTATTTTAAGCTTATTTCCGTAAGTCCTCAACTTACAGAATACTTACGACTATCTATGACGTCTGTGTACTTAAGAAAATAGAATGTGAGACTTGCTTGGAAAATTGCAAAAGCATCCGACGGAAGGAAACTTATTTCGGATCGTCGCCAGGATTTTATTTGTAGTTTGTATCGTTACAAAAGCTGCCGCTGTGTAAAGTAGTGGCATTGTTAAATGCATACCGTTTGCAGCCTATTTGAGTTTTTTGACGTCCAAGGCAAAATGATTTTAATTTGAGGGGCCCATATAACGACCATGACGGCAAATATTTAGTTAATCTATGGGGAAAGCTGAAACCCTCTGATGTTTTAATGTGAAGAGTCAACTGACTTGTTTGTGACGACGTGACAGAGTCGACTCTGTTGGAAACCCTTAGTAAATATCCGCTTCCACTTTTCTCTCCCTGCTCCGTACTTTCACTGAATCAGTTTCTCTAGAGCTCTCCAAGGTGAAAGTCCTCGGTGACTCGGTGAATGTTTGGTAGTCGATCATGGAAATATTTGAAAATTTGAGCACTTTGCGAACACAATCCTCTCTCAAGTTCCCTTTCAATCTTACATTCGATGAATACATTTTTGACAAATCGGCCATGAGATTTGGTCTTTATGTGATCTTCACTATAGTCTTCAGCCTGTGTTTTTTGGTAAGTGTCCCAAAAGAAAACTTTTGCTACAAATGAGAGCCAATTTGTTGTTTTACGAAAATATTAGGTTTCATTTAAAAGTAACCCACATTGATAAAATATTGCGAGCTGATGCAAAGTTGTTATAAAAATGCAGGGAACCTTGCAGTTGTCCTTGTTGTCACTTTCCATTGAAGGATGCGAAGTGTGACCAAGTTCTGTATGGGTAATCTGGCTTTTGCCAATTTATGTGTTGCCGTGTTTTGCATCTACCAGAATATGTCCACCTTCCTGCAGAAAGAGTAAGTTTATGATTGAATTTTGACAAATTTTAAATTAATTATCGTGTGAAAATTTTTTAGTACATTTTAATGTTGCAGCTGGATCTTCGGCCCTTTTCTATGCAAGATGTACCATTTTACTAACAGTCTGAGTCACTCAGCGTCCATATTGATCTTAGTTGTGATCTGTGGGGAGAAGTATCTGTCCATATAGTACATCCATTGCGTTGCAGAAGAATGCTGACAATCCAAAGACTGCGGGTAAGACGTCAAGTTCATTTGTTTACTTGACCTTGTAAGTTTTCCTTCCCTCACTTACAACGTCAATAATGCACAGCCCTCCTGTACACACTCCCATGCGCATAAACTCTAAGGTTTGATGAACTTAAGGTGAACGATTCTTTTGACAAAGGTTTTTCTATTTATTCAGTTGACCATAGTCGGCGTGTGGGCTCTGAGTGCAGTGATTAGTTCTCCTCGTCTCTTTTACATCACAACTTTTGAAGTTCCCATTCCAGTTGGCCCTGATGGACACCACGATGTAATTTGCGCTCCAAAGATTCTATGTATAAAAATGGAAGTAATAGATTCCATTATAACCATCCTCTTTGTTTTATATTCGACTCGGCCTAATTAATGTGGTAGTAAGCAGCTCACTGTATCCTTTCTCATACTAATTACGCGTATGAGCGTATGAAAAAGTGAACATTTGCGAGGGTATACCACCGAAGGCCCTCAACGAGCAAATCCGACCGACTCTCAAAACTGACGGAAGGTCGGACACAAAATAAATGAAGTCATTCTTGCATACTAAAATACGCAGTCGACCAGCTTGAAAGTAATTGGAAAAATGGGCCTAAAGAAGACGGTTGTATTGGTTGTACTTCTCATCCTAACTAGACAGCTCTTTGCTCGAGAGCTAGAAGGTAAGCTAGCAATTCTAGGTCGCTTCGAGCATTTATACATGAATTAACTCATTGAACATGACTACATGTTACCATCTAGCTCGTTGAACACGCCTCCGTCAGTCAACCCAGAGATTCCTGAAAAAATCGAGTCAAAGAAACTATGTAGATGCGATTATGAGAGTATGGTTTTATTATGAGACACAAGTAACCTTGAAAAGAAGGCGACAATTTATTAATTACGTTGAGATACATGACATGGCTTTTTTAAACCACCTCGTCGACAGTTCATCTTGCGGGATGCGGGATATCAACCGGCAGGAGGATATTAGGAAATTGGCGCTGTGCCACGTAAAAACAACCATGTAAAAATACAGTTGAGGCAACGGAAGCGGTGCTATTGTTTTCTTTGTGGTCGTCTGAAATTTTAGGAAATGATTATCAATAAAACCAAGTGGGCTATGAAAGTGTCAAATTAAGTTTACATTGAGGTTTATCTTTGATGACATGCAACAAAACTTGTTTTCTCTGCATGTTAGCGTAGCAAAATACACCAAAACTCGTCAATCATTCTTTGACAACCGTGTTGACAATGTGATGCGAAAAAAGCTGCAACGGCAGGTCGGACCTAATAGTATATTTACTCCATATAATACTCCCCATATACTCCATAAGTCCATATATGGACTTTGTCGTATCAGCTGTCTATATGTAGATGATAATGACCTTCAGATTAAACTGTCGGCATTATTTATCAATCACGGCTCGGTTGTGTACTCAGTTGCAGAACAAAGTCAAACTGGCAGTATAGAAAGCCTGACAATCTGCTGCCTCGTTTCTAGTTAGTCGCGGTAATGCTTATTACCGGCGACTTCTTAAATCGGTCGCATCAGGTTAGGGTAGAATTTGGTGGTACATTTACAACGACCTGGGGCTGTCCAGGGGGGACCTACGAAGATGATGTTGATTGGAGGTGAAAGCTGAGA
>JAQIWI010002701.1:0-11722 GCA_034698825.1 Deuterosminthurus bicinctus | reverse complement strand
GAATATCTCTATAATGCTGATTTGTGTTAAACGATCGTCTCTACAATGTTGATTTATGACAAACTAACATCTTAACAATACTTATTTGCGTCAAACGATATTCTTTACAATGTTAATTTGTGTCAAAGCATATTTCTATAATACTGATTTGTGTCAAACTTTTAGCTCTGCAATGCTTATTGGTGTCAAACTAACATCTCAACAATGCAATGCTGATTTATGCCAATTTATCATATCTTCAAAGTTGATTCATGTTAAACTGCCATCTTAACAATGCTAATTTGTATCATACTGACATCATAACATAGCTAATTTGTATCCAATAAAACATCTCAAGAATGCTGATATGTGTCATACGATCATTTCCTCAATTCCTTTTTTGTATCAAACGATCATCTGTACAATGTTGATCTGTGTAAAATGATTACCTTTACAATGTTGATTTGTGTCGAACGCATATATCTAAAATGCTGATTTGTATCAATCTTACAGCTTTTTAAAAGCGGATTTGTGTCAAACTTTCATGTCTATTTTGCTGTTTATTGTCAAACAAACATTTTAGAATGCTTTTTTGTGTTAAACGATCATCTCTACAATGCTTACTAGTGTCAAACGATATTCGCTACAATGCTGATTTGTGTCAATTAAGCATCCTTTCCCTGCTGATTTGTGTCAAACGATCATCTCTACAATGTTGATTTATGTCAAACTAACATCTTAACAATGCTTATTGTTTCAAACGATATTCTCTACAATGTTGATTTGTGTCCATAAAAATCTCTATAATCCTGATTTGTGTCGAACGTACAGCTCTACAATGCTTATTGGTGTCAAACTAACAACTATATTGTATTAAATAATGTATAACAGGCAAACAAAATGTGACGTCGTACGAATGTCTGAGATCAAGTGACTACAAGTGTCTGAAACTATATGCTCTGTTCATTTGTTTCAATTCTTGATTTTCTTATGTTACAAATATTTTTAGTATTTATATTGGCGAGTTTAGATTTTATTTAGTAGATGTTAATAAAGTAGCATAACTTATATATTTATAGTGTGTTACCTGATACTCATAATCCAAGTTTAAATTCTTAAAAGTGGTGTCATCAACTAACGCTTGTAGTTCGGGCCATTTGTCGTTTTGGGTTAACGTAATGAATAAAGCTGGATTACCAAGTTGTTCGACCATAGCCATGAGTTCAAGCGACTTGTGTTTATAATACGATTGTGAACCCGTTACAGTATGAGGGATATTGCTGCTGATATCTTCTGATTGATTTTTCAAATCTTCAACTGTGAGTTCTGCTAACAACTTCGTAGTATTAATTACTCGGACGTTGTTTTGAAAGCCAAGGATTTTCTGCAAGATGGTTCGATCAAAAGAACTTAACACAAATTGATAATTGGTTCTGAAACGATTATCAGCATTGCAAAGACGAGATCTCAAGTACTGGACGTACGTCATCTCTCCTGGATTGGACTTATTAAATGTTCCATGGGAATACAGGAAGTCACAGGGGAACACTTTGGCATCTAATTTTATATCATCAAAAGAATTGGATACACACTCTCTTAATTCTTTTAACTTTGGATGTTGGATTCCATAAAAAACTTTTTCAACGTCCACTTTTTCATTTTGGATGTCAATTTCGGATTTTATTAAATAACCACGTAGTTCTTTATCCACTTTGTCTCTTATATCTTTATCGAATTCCATTGTGATGTGAGTGGCATTTGGAGACACACCATGATAATCACATAGATGCCAAAACAGTGTTTCATAATGACTATAAAATGTTTCGTATAGATCATTATGATGTCTAAACCATTTTAACGCTGCTTTCATTGTTTCTCGTCTCACTCTTTTTGTGTCAGCACTTAAGTCGTACAGGTAACCAACAAGATTGTGATAACGATAGTCTGGATGATAGAAAGACGCTTTTCCTCTTGAATGTACGAACTTGTAGTTGCGAGAATACTTAGTCACCTGTTGAAAGCATCCAACCAAGCTGATGCCTACACGTTCGTCTGAGTTTAGTTGTTCGATTTCTGGTGGAATCCACATACTATTGGCTATTGGCCGATCCTCATTTGATGGATCTTCGGGACCTAAAGGAAACAGTCGCGTAATATCTTTTCCTTTTGCACAGTTACGACAAGTTATATATCCATCGAAAGCTTCAAACTTGTAGTCTTCAATCACATCCATATTATCTTTGAACATCACTGTTACGTATGGCGGCCATGACAAAGGATTCTCAGTGATTGTCCAGTTTTGATCACAAATTTCTTTTTTGGTCTTGGCAGTTGTCAAATATCCGCAGTTGTGGCACATAAACGAATGAATTTGTTGACAAGACAACCAATATGCTTTCTTACGAAAAAATCCCCACTTTCTGACAGACGATTTTGTGATGTTATCCAAATCACAGTCCTGAGAGTTTTCTTTTTCTTTGCTTCGTCGGCACAAATGTTTCACAAGATAAATGAACAACGTATCATTCAAATCATGTCGTTGTTCATTTTCACGATATTGCACATACATCCATGTCCACTTGGGATTGTTCTTTTTGAATGCAGTGCGGCTCTTGTCGTGTTGAAAACTTAAGTGTTTGATTTTTGCAGTATCTACACACATTACTTTTAACTGATATTCTGCAGATTTAATTACAGTTGGTTCTTGAGGTAGATTCATCTTTTGTTTCATGAAACGTCTTAGATATCTGTATTAATAACAACATATTGTAATATTGTTAACAATTTAAGGCTTAATTAAATGCAAATCAAACCTTTGGTGACTAGGATTTGTTGGGTTCTCCAACGCATGTATGCGTATGATTTCTTTGTAAACGTCCATTGGCAGTTGGTCATGATCTTCTACGGGGATGTTAGTACTATCCGAACTATAGTCGCCGTATATTCGCTCTACATCTCTCACCAATCTTTGTAGAGTATGTGACTTTATTCTGGGGAACAAATTGAGATGTTGATAGGCTTGATAAATCTTCGTGCTTCTTGCAACTTTTCGCTTGCCTACAGTTGGTTCATTTGCGGATTTCATTAGCGTTTGAATGACCTCAACGGACATATCATACATCTCAAGCTCTAAAAGCAGTAGATATTTTTTCAATGAGAATCCAGACGGAATTTCAACACCCAAGTTGTTTGTGATGTAAGACTTCATTGATCTGTGAAATACGGGATGATAATATAGAACAATGATTTAATTTACTGTAATAGCAATTTAAAGTAATGTATGTTTTGAATTTCTTATGATATAAATGAAAAACTTGATCTACTTTAAAATTTTAAACACAATGACATTACCGTTCTATATTTCTTAAATTTTCACATAATAGTATTGTGAGCTGATCGCATAACTGATTGCGGTACTTGTCTAACTGAATGCATGTACTGTGATGTTCTCTGTCACCATCGTCTTCGAAAGTACCCGATACTTGCTGATCGGTGATCTTATGATTGGATCCTTTAGCATTTAGTCTTTCGAAACTACACACTAAGTTTTCAACTGGATCGTTTGAGCATTGAATGTCACAGTCTGTGTCTGAACTGTCTGAAGGTGAATCTTGGTAAGGGTTTTCATTGTCATCTGACCCATCAATACCGCTATCTATGTCGTCGTCACTCTCGTCGTCTTGAATGATATCCATTTTACAACAAATTTACTTTCACTCAGTGGGTTACTTTAACAACACTTAAACACAATACACAATACTTAACACTGCTATGATTTAGTCATGGTCATAAATTATTTTTATAAATATAGCTGGATGATAAAATTATAAAGACACTGATGTTCACTTTGGTTGCTGTATTATGTCTGGAGATTGCGTGTGTCACAAATGTTGGATGTCTTTGTGATAATCGTCATGTCCTCTCGTAATTATGATACGAATTAAAGACGGCATGGTTTGTCATCATGCAATGTGTGTATGCAGTTAGTCTTATGCAACACGGGGGGCAGTTAAGGGTGTCCGGATTATGTATTATCGACCTCACAAAAGTAGTAACAGTGGCATCTTGTAATTATTATTTCAATTAAATATAGCGTGGCATTTTTATGTTCGGCATGGTCTTGAATCCTTATGAGTAGGCTTCTTGTGTAAGAATCATAAAAGGTTGCTGATAAGATTAGTTGCTTTGCAGAGTTAATGTGACGAATACTGCGAGCACACATACTCAGCTGTTTTGCTGGTAATGCGGCAAAATTACTCATTAATAATGTGTGTACACAGTTTGTGTTATGATTACATAAAATTGGGCCAAAATAATTATATTCTCAATTGTAGAACACATGTATAACTTCAAAGTGTCGGCAATTTGTATGATCAATCTGACTAAAGATGCAACAGTCGGCATCTTGTAATTATTACTTAAATTAAATATAGCGTGGCATTTTATTATGCGGCATGGTTTTTAATCATCATGAGCATGCTACTTGCGTAAGAATTCCTGAAAGGTTGCTGATAAGATTAGATACTTTGCAGTTTCATGGGAAGAGTACTGCGAGCATCATACCTGTTCCATCTGTTATGGATATCTGTAACAATAAAACGCGATAAACGGATGTCCATTCTAACATGGTCATTTTGGATTGTATTCTATTACACAAGAAGTTTCATTTTTTTCATGTTCAAGCGAAACTGGACAATGATGTAAGTTTGTTTATATTTTGATAAGACATAATTTCAAAATATTTGAAATGTATATATATTAAACTGTGTTTTTACTTTTTATTGTTATAGAAACGATCCTGCCTAAGCATCACTGTGACTGGGTTAGCACCATGTACAACCGAAGTACTTACGAATTATTATTCAAAGGTTACTCGTCGTCCAGTAGTACCAGACCAAGAACATATAACGGTGTTCTATAACTTCTGGACTAATGTAAATGTGAATTGGAAATGTTATGAAATTTCATAATTATTAATGTGTTTTTTATTTTTAGAACGGTGACGCCATATTGCCCGTCCACCTGTCTGATATTATATCAGGGGATATTGACAAGTTTCTTACTGAAGCCAAACACAACATTATGTCAGCAATGATTATGATCGTGACACAACTGCAATGATTATGATTTCGGCAGATGACGTTAAAAATATCTACGATAATCGCATACGAATTTTATCACATTTGGAAGTTCTGGGTGCAACTTATCGGTACGAAATTTCGTTATATAATATTATTCAATTAATAATAATGATATCGTATAGCCACAAGAGAATTGATCCACAACCCTCCAATCGATGTAACATGGACGCTGAAGAAACCCGGTCTCCGCAAATGGATGGTTTAGGGTTTGGCGGAGGTCCAACTGCGAAAAAATTTAAATGGTAGTGTGATGTAACATTATGGTCAAATTCATTGATTTACAATTTCTGTGACTTTAATCATGGCTTTCTTAGTCAATTCAGATAATTTTTCAAGAATTACATTTTATGTTATGCTTTATTAATAGCAAGAACTACATATGAGATTTTCAATTTCACTATAGACGATACTTTCTTATAGATTATAGTCTAATTGAGTCGAGTAATTGATATATTGTTATTATCAATATAATGTGTGGTATGTCAACATCGTTTGTTAATCTGGCTTTACAAAGTCTATTTCTGATAAATTAATTATATTACTTATCTTTTCACATAAAAAATCAAATTTAACAATTTTTGAATAATCATGATATTATTATGACTTGTAATTGTAAATCTTGAGTTACGTTCTGCTATTACACATTTATTATTATCAAAGTTTAAATATGTGAAGGTGTTGTATTAATTTTATTATATACGTTGATAAGACTGTGATTACGTACAATGGAATTTTGCTGAACTCTACAGTGAAAATTATTATGAATTAGCTATAATTAATTACTTATAAGTATTAGATGGTTCATTCTATTATACTCCAACTCACATGACTTAAGTTAGTTTAAATTGAACAAATAATCATATAACTGTAACATGTGTTAAAAACGTCAGTTCTTTCTGTAGTTTATTTGTGAATTATATTAATATAACCAATTCATAAAATTGCGCGGTATAAAATAACACTGACAGTTAGTTCTTTGTCAAAAAATATGCGCCCTTCGGACGCCGGACATCAATTCAAAATATATCGAAATATATCATTAATGTAAATTTAAATCAAATCTTTATGCAGCTGAAAGTGATCAAGATGGAGTTTCTAAAAATGAAGAATGACGGCAAGATGATGGATAGTGCTCGTATCATCCCTACAACTATGATCTTCCTTGATCTCCTTTTTGCACAATCTTCTTGATCTCTTCTTTGTTATCTTGTATTTAAATAAAAAGGATGCATTCAGAATAGCATGACATAAACAACGATCCATATATTCAACTTATTAATATCCTCTTCAGTGCATTTATTTGAATATCTATTTTTTTAACGATATCTACACATCTGCGTTTATTATCATCCTACTTCTGCCTCTCCAGAAGGCTCTTGTTCCAATTGACATTACCCTCAATGGAGATCAACTGGTGGCAGCCCCAGCCCTTCTCAGCTCGTGTGAGAATCTTATGCCGCTGGATTCCCACAACATGCGTGCTCCATTCGAACTCGTGCACGAAGTAGCGCAGAAATCCTAGCCATAACTGGCCGACTGTGGAATTATTGCGCTCTTCTAGTGGCCATCTGGTGTCCTATAACCAGCAGTCCAAACGTTAAAATGTTTACAATGACAATTTCATTGAGGCATCGTAAAAAGCACACATTGGTAATTACAGGCAGCACCGGCGGTTTTGTATGTTGAAGGTAATGAATAAGCATTCTGATGTAAGAACTTGAACTAAGGTCACCATATTTAGTTTCTTTTATCCTTAATTTTGCCGCAATAAACTTCAGGAAGACTCCCAGAGCCTGTGAGCAAAGGTTGAATAGAAGGAAATTTCATTTTTCAAAAGTAATTTAAAAGCAAACCTGTACTCGCACATCCAGCCTTGAGTACACTAAGAAAATTGATGTGTCTTCAAGGTCCTTCAAGACCACATCAACACGCAAATTGTGTTTCCGGTGCCGAAGATCAATCATCGGGAGTTTGTCGGACCCATGAACGACTTCAAATACATTTCTACCTCTTGTTTTGATGATTTCCAGCAACTCTTCCAAGTTAATTGCACCCTCAAGTAAGTAAGAAACTGCTGTAACATTTCACCTCTAAGTTTCACCAAGAACTCAATGTGTGCTTTCTTACTCCAACGCGTACGTCCAAGTCGGACGTGTTTAGACCAAACCCATTGCAAATTGAGCCAAATGCCTGGAGGCTAGCGTTCGTAAAGGACAAAACTTGGGCCAAATCTTGAAGTACTTCCTTCCGTAATACAATGTCGCGTGCTCGCAAACTCGTTCTAACTTGAATTTAATCAGTAATCAATTGTTTAACTGATAGATGAATGAAAATATTGCAGGGTTCCTTTCGTACCATATACTTGAAGTATGATGCTATCCAGTACCATTCGGATGTCCATATTGAATTCTGCTTTATTATCGTCGGCTAAGATAGAAAACAAATTAAACGGTAACCGCAAGTAAAATTTGTTTTATGATGTCAAACCTCGCCATAGTGAATTCAATAGTGGAGATGTTTTTGGCTGCTGACAAATTCCAGAGTCAAATGCGACAGAATTTATGCTGGCAGATGCAAAATAATGCCTCAAAAGCAAGAATATACCGAATTCTCTCACATGTTGTTTAAATGCTAACGTCATGACTACAATTGAAGTATAACGGAACTCAATCACTCGGGCGATCGAACGCTCAATGCTCACTAAACAAAGCAATGGAAGCTTTTTGATACACGCGTAATTCCCGTTGCTGTTTTTATATTCACAGCTTTATCCACAAACCAATGCCGCTGTTTTACAAATTGGTAGCTATTAGTTGAAATGCATAATATAGTATTAAATTTAATTGATTTTGACAATGCCAGAGCTACAAATTATGAAGTTCATGGATAAGAAGGGCTGTAAGAGGAAGAAAAATGTGAATGTCAGGAAACAATTTAGATAAAGGCTGGAAAATCCAATATTCATTCCTGTAATATTTTAATGAAACGATAAGCGGCCGTCGGAAAACCCAATTATGGTACCTTTTGGATTGTAATGTTGATAATTGCTTATACATAAGAAGACAGTAGAATATTGGAATAGTCTCCCAGAATTTTTTCCAATAAATTTTCCAGAAATTTGTTTTGGGAACGTTTTCCAAAATTGAGTAGTCCCAAAGGTCACGGGCTAGACGATAGCAATTTGAAGGCGATAATAGAGAGAAAAGTACATGCGCAAAGATTGCTCTTCATTGTGAGCAGCTTTATTTCTACTTTGGCAAACTTTCCAATTTGTGGTCTTTTCAATTACTTCCAATATCCAACTTGTCATCATCCCTCTCTCTCACGTCTGCAGCATAGTCCAGAAATTTGTCGAACTGGACACAAAATTCAGTGACCAACAAGTCAATTACACAGCCTGATTTAGTTTTCATAATTTCTATAAAGAATCATGAAACTCGGTCGTTAAAGGAGCAAACTAGAAAACACCGAGTGAAGGTTCATGTCTATGTAAGAAATCGTAAACATGTTCCAGTTTACTTTAGTAAGTAGTCCGTGACTAGCTCGTAAACTGGAACTTAAGCTTCAGACGTGCAGGAGAATCTTTGTTGTATAAAAGAAAGAAGGACTGCATGTTCAGGTTCACCAAGGAATACACTTGTTTTTGTTTTTCCGAAGGATTATTTGCTTTGCAAAAACAAAGACAATCCAGCAGGTCTAGTATGTACCTAAAGTAGATTAGTTTTGCGGCCCGGTTCACATTGTCACAGAAAATCGAACAAGAGAAGTACTGAGAAATTCGATACTATAGAATCGAAAACAGTTTCCGTTGTCTTAAATGATGCTCCTTTTCATTTTCATAATAAACCTCTGTCAGGCTATCTCCTCAAGTTCTCAGACGTTGTTGTCCGCAGCACAATTAGCCTCTCATTTAATTAATGGCTTCCAAGACCGCCAATTTGTGGTGTGGACCTCTGAAAATGAACCGTTACCACACCTCGCTGAAACCTTGATCAATGGACTACAAATACAAGATCGTCCCTCGGAGCTTTGGCAGCAGTCTCACATCAGATGGCTGCCACTCCTCAAGTTCGCTCCAGGGAAGCCAGTATATTCGATTTTTCCACCAAAGTTTGTCCAATCCACAGCGAATATCATGCTGAACATGCTGAACAAATTTAATGGTTGCGAAGCGGCCGAAAGTGGAGTTGTTTCTGAGCAGATGAATGAATCCATATTTGTCTTCTTGAGTACAAAGTATGATGGAAGCCAAGAAGATCCTTCCGTACTTCAGAGGCAGGATCGACCCTACTGTTTCATACCCTCTCAGATGCTTATCCTGAAGTACCGATGGGAACTGGATAAAAAATACATGATCGTAATAGAATCTCTCAGAGCAATACGTATGAGGTGTCAGCAAGGGAATTACTATGCGTGCACTCAAATTGTTCAAGAGGATAACCCACTGAAATACATTTCTAGCGAACAAGTTAAAAATCTCATTCAGGTAAACTGGCGTAAAATTTATAATGCAGACGTATTTTCTTTTGGACTGGATGGATCATATTGGGAAATTCTACAGAAGAACATCAAAACCGTTCCCTTGAGAATCTTGAGGCGACTCTCATGGATAAATATCAAAATTATACCATTTTATGAGCTTATTACTAATGTCAATATTACAGTAGTGGCTGATCTTGATTCGCAGTTTTTCATGCAAAATATCGTGGGGTTTATTTTCGTTGAAGTGATGGAACCCAAACCTGGAGCTGGGTGTTCATTGTACCGCACTATGTACGTTACTGTTATGTATGGAGCCGATTCTCGCTATAATCCTTTTCGAGCAAAAAGTCTCTGTGGAGCATGTGAAGTTCTGGGTCTGCTTACTACCTTCGTTTTGTTCTCATGATTTCGACATTGCGCATGCGGAAGTATCGTTTGAAGGATTACATTCAAGTTGTCATAAGCACCCTAGCACCGCTTGTCAGTCTAACTAGTCCTTGCCAAAGTACGAGGCTAAACATGCTCTTTCAGGTCTGGATAGTATCCATCGGGTTCTCAACGATCATGTATCTCTCGCTCCTGTGGAGTCAACGAATCGTACCGAGTACGAAAATGGTAAACGAGACATTCAGTGACCTCCAAGACCGCCAAATGTCATTCTATGCAACCTTTAGCACCTTTGCTTATGTACGCTTTAGTCCTGATGAAGGTACTGGCACGTTATCAAAACTAAAGTCAGTTCTTCAAGAAAAAGCCATTTGGGAGATATCGGAAGAAGAAGTTCTAGAGGTTTTCAATCTCTCGAATTGGGCACTTGTTGTTGAGTGGATGGAAATAAAGCCCATAGGCAAGATTTTAGCCGAGGGTTACTCTAAAAACTACCAGGTTTTACCAGAGAAAATCTTTCGTAGGATGGTTTGGACAAATATACGCATTCCTCAGGGTGAATATGTTGCTGAATCCTTCAAGAGTATAAAAGAGAGTGGTATTTGGGAATATTGGTACCAGGCTCACCTAACGGCGCGAGAACTGGATACTGAGATGGGCATGCGGTGGAAGCTTAAAGATGACGAGGTACTTTGGGAGACGTTAGATACTTTTGAGCCCTTGCGTATGTCCGATGCTATCGTTTTAGAGATGGTCACGCTTTTTGGATTGTTCGTGGGTGCGTTGTTTGTCATTTGGGTTGCTCGAATAGCCTGGGTCAGAGATTTCGTTGGTCACACATGCAAACAGTTGATCCGTTGGACGGCTGTTAATTTTTATTATAAAGCTTGGAAATAACTCTCATTGAAGACTATTTTATGCTTACGTACTTGCGCTAGTTGTAATTTACCATAAGAAATTGGCTTTTGTTGGAGAATATGAAGAATACATGTAAAGTCTGATTGCAATAATCATGACATTAAAAAACCAGCATTAGGTTAAAGAGGCCATGACATAACATGCTCACATTTTCCCTCTTTCTTACCACAGAGCTAAATATTTTCATCAAAAAGGTAGTTTAAAAAACAACAGCGACAATCTTGAGTTTCTCTGCATTACGTCAGAGGACTTGTGGCACGCTTCAGGGCACACACAGCAAAGTAACCTCCCACGTATATTTCTGGATCTGGAATTTCGTCAAAGTTCGTAATGATTTACTAAATAGAACCCTGAAGTTTGGATATAAAGTTATATTTTATTCCTTGCAATTAGTCCAAAATTAAGATTGGAATTGGAAAGGCCATGACATAACATGCATTTCTCTGCTTGGAAAGGCCAGCCTTATGTAGAAAAATAGAAAAAGTAAATGATGAATGTAATATAATTTTCATAAGGTCTGTCTATTTTAAAGTCGAGTTAATATTAAAGGTGTGTTCCCACGCTCAGGGGTTGCAATAACTGATGGCTCAGTGGCTTGAATTGCAAGAATGTAGCCAGTGGCTATGTCAACGAATCGTCGGTTGTCACCTTGCTCTACAACAACCAGCCAATGATACAATGGATCCTGGTAGACCAGTTTTAAATCTTCAACTTCAGCTCTTTCTTGACCGGAGCCATTACCAATTGCAGCCACACCAATAGCATATTTAGTGTTGTCATCTTTGTTGACGTCATGAATGTAAACAGAAGTTCCC
>JAQIWI010002700.1:0-11725 GCA_034698825.1 Deuterosminthurus bicinctus | reverse complement strand
ATTCCAAGGCAAAATATTGAACGGCTATGAAAATATAGCCGAAATTCTGTGAGACAGGACTTAAGAGCTTCCCTGTATGACAAAATGTCAGAGGGTTTAGAGCTAAACGCACAAACTACGGAGCAAAAGTGGAAGGTTGGGTGAGACCCGAATCTGTGGAAGAGACTGTTGCCTTTAGCAAAGTAAGGTCGAAGGGCTTCAGGCAGTTGACTTGAAATAGGGTCCCATTCTTAACACTTTACTCCTTTAATTCGAAAGCCTAATTAATCGCTCTTTTAGGCTCTCTCTCTCTCTTTGATGATGACTCATACTCAAAAGACGTCGTTGAAAGTAACTAAGTAAATTAAACGGAAAGGCGATTTCTCATTCGTCGTGTAGCAATCTAATTTATAAAAACTCATTTTGTAAACAATTAAATGTATTGCAGTTACACTGTTCAACAGTGCACTCATCAGACTAATGGATCTGGCAACTGGAAATTAAAACTTTTTGTTTGACAGTTTTGCATGAGCGAAAACTTCAGAGATTTCACTCCATGTTGTTTGCCTTTTGTAGCCAGTTGAGTACGTACTCTCAAAAATTGATCACAATGGTCTTCTCTTCATACAAACTCCACGGAAATTATTTCGCAATTTTCCGAAATCTCGAAATGGGTGGTTTTTGAAGCATGTCTACCCAATAGTAAGAAAATATCTGCATTGCGGACTTCTGTAATAGTTTATTCTATCGACAATTTCAAAGACCATGGGAATGGGTCACCTGTGGTGATTGATGGGTGGAAGTACCACTTCCACTGCATTATTTGTAAAATTTTGCTATACATGCTTTGTTCACTCTGGTAAGGACAGTCCGATATTGGTAACCGCGAACTAGTGCTGGGTGTGGCTGTCATGTTTTGGATGGGGAGCATCTCTAACATTCTTGCGTGGTATTGAAGCAAGAATTTCTACCATTTTTAGTCGACGGGAATGCTATTACCGACGACTTATTATCGCGCACTGGTCGAGATTTGGATGGTTTCGGTGTTCATTTTAAACGACCTGGGGCTGTCCAGGATGGTCCAGGAAGATGATCTTGATTACAGGTGAAAGCTGAGATTCCGGAGCGTTCGCTTTTCTATTTTTGGAAGGTTTGTGGTGGGTAATGGCGGAATAGTGTGGGTTGAAAGTTTTTGGTGAATACAGTAGCTAAAAGAAGTTTAGACAACATGCGGTAAGACTTGACGAGATTTCCTCCTGGTCCCCCCAGTGAGCCCCCACGCCCCCCATTTTTGCATGTCAGGTAGCCTAGTTACCGGGCTATCTAACCGTACTAACAACTAGGCAGAATCCCGCCGGAAAAGCAGCCATAAAACTGCAGCCACCTTTTTTTACATCAAAAAAGTTTAGACAACATTTGATTTCGTGGGCATATTGAGCAGAAATGCCTAAAAAATCAACCAGAGTTAGATCCCAGCAAGTTTTTACACCCTACAGCAGATGCTCCAAACAATTGTTTTACAGATTTGGGGGGGAAGGTGACGGGGGGAACATTTTTTGTAGAAGAACTATCAATGGTTTTCAATACCCTGAACGGCTAAAGAAACGGATTTTTTGGGTCAAGTAGATGCTAAAAACATTCCAGACGTGTATTGTTATGCATTTCAACTGTCAAAAGCAACTCGTAGTCCGCGAAAGACTATTATTTGTCCTGAAATCTCCATGATAGCCGTGATGAATTTTAACATTCCCCAGAGAACTCAAGCTGTAGCCGGCGTCGTGGGGGGTTCTGGGGGGACGAGACACCCTAACAAGGATGGAAAACTCAAACTCATGAGCATTTTAAAAAACACTGTGCCTCAAAAAACCTAAAATGACGCACATCTTACACTACTCCCTTATAGTATTACAGTGAACATATTACAGGTTTTTTATTAACAATGTTTCTCAAGAAACCGAGGACGATTTTTCTCCTACAGCGTAACTCTCTTCGCTCGCCTCACAACAAGTATCCTCAAAAAACTCCAACATTTCAATGCTGCCATCTCCTGCAGACTTCCCAATCTTGTTTCTTATCTGTGGGAGATGGCAGTGGCTAAGGGTTTTTGAGGACGCTGTTGCGAAAAAATGATGAAAAATATTTGTGAGGATAACTGCCTGAGTTCAGCTGTAAGAGATAGGAATAACTTTAGGTGTCTCAAGGAACCTTATTAATAAAAACAACCTGTAAAAAGCTATAAACCTGTAAAAAGCTATAAACCTTTAATGTTATGGAGAGATATACAAATTTTTTCATATGTTTTACAGGAATAGTAGGCACCTGTTATCAAGAGTATTGTACACGGGTGCATAGTCTTCGTTCTTTGGACCATCGTGGCCATTACCCAAGGAACTGCATTAAACAAAGGAACTGAAATCCAATCGAGACCAAGTAATAACGAATTCATCCATGTCGAGAATGCTGCGCTGTCGTCCATTGAAAAGAGAAGCAAAAGGGAATTTTCTTACCAAATTACTAAAGTTTTTCGTACTGGTATACACGATTTGCTGAAATCGCAGGAAGTCCACTACGCAACGCTGACGAGAGTAGCTAAACGTGTGGACCATAATAGGTCCCAGCAGCCATAGCGCAGTCGTCGCCTCGCTTCAGCATATCCCGACGAGTGAACCACTCCTGATGGTTTTTTTGTTGGATAGACCGGTTTATGCTGGAAAAAATCGACCTACAACTTCGGCTCCGCCACGAATTCTTCAAGGTAAAATGTAGTATGAAGGGAATTGGTCTCAAAAGATACTAAAAAACTGTTAATTCAAATAACCAGTCAACCATTATTATTGTTCATGTCCAGTTAATTATTTTTTTAATGCGGGTCAGTGCATGTGTCCTATAGCGCAGACCACTGCAGTGCACTGCACTGTCTATTGCTTTACCTGATAATACAGATAAAAACCTTACTCTATTATAATTACAATGTTTGTTTACAAAAAGTAATTTTTTTAAATACGGTTAGAAGTTGAAAGGCAGTACGTATGTATTCATGGTATTGTCTGATAGTGATTCCGATTGTATAGCGGTGTTAGACGATAGCTGCTCAGCTGTGTGATGAACGGCCTGTCCTCCGGTATTGCCCTTCCCTGTGATAACAGTACATCCTAACATTACATGAATTCAGGCTGGAGAACATTTCCACAGGGATTTTTTAAATCAATGCAATGGCTGTACCTGCAAAACTCTATGAGTTCTTTTTTACTGGCATCGTGGAGAATTTTTTCACTTCCAGTGAAAGACCCAGTTTTCAATCAAGTCTATTTCTACTCGGTATTTCTATCTGGAGAGCTCGGAAGATCCTATTGAATTCATTCCGAAAACAAATTAATTTGTCAATTGTCCAACAAAAATAAATATTTGAGAATAACATGAATATATTCGGGAAGTTGTTTTGCGTCTTTAAGCATACTCTCCAAAATCTCGACCGCAGTTTTGAGAAATTCATTTTCCTGCTTGAGCTTGTTGTTCTCTTCTTTAAGCTTCTTAATTTCGTTTTTAAATTATAAAACTTCTTTGGTCATTCCACTTTTTATTTCTATTACTCGCTCGCCTGGATCTGGAAATATGCGCGGGACACCATTTGAAAATAAAGTACACAGTAGTGGCAAGTTGTATAGAGAATTTGGCACAGATTATCAAGCTACTGTGGAAATATTATCATTGTTAGTAATTAAATAATCAGTTTATGATTGGACTAGAAAATGCGCCCTTACAGGTTTACACCTTCAGCTTGTTTTCTAGTTGAAAAAAGCCATTGGAAACTTTGAATTACAAGGAGGTTGATAGCTGCAAGAAAGTGTTCAGGTTCAGGCGATTGTGGCATTAAATCGACCACCACATTCTATGTGGTGGTCGAATGGTCTGGCCAGGGAATAAACATCTCATTATAGAGATTGATCGTTACAAAGAACCAATCTACCATTCCTTCGAAAATGAGCAAGTTTGAGATCCAGATTGTGATGACCCGAATTTTTTACGCAGTGAAATATTCTGGGTGCAGACCTTCCAGCAACTAGAGATGCTTCAAGAATAAAAAAAGGCTTTGTGAACAAATGCATCACATTTCTTAATTACATATCCGCATTTTAGCTCGGATCTAGGTATTAGATTCAAAGATCTGAAAGAGTAAGATCGAGAGAAGAACTTTTTATTTCAATTGATTTCATCCACCAATTCTGTTTCACATGATTTTACATCTCTCCACGAATTAGTTTCGTGGAGCATCCATTGTATCCATCTCCCATTGGTTTAGGAAAGCGTCTGCCTACCATCACATCTATCGCCTATTAATATAGTGTACCGTGTATCAACCTTCGTTCATCTTGTCCATCATCTATTTGAAGAGTGTATCGTCCATGAAGTAACAAGAAATGAGGAAGCTTAAGCTTACTTTCATATTTCACAGTGCATGTTACGTGTACCTGAATACCTTCAGGTCCCCACGTGACACACAACTTTCAGCTGAATGCATATCGTCATCATTCAAATCAAGCTGACCGAAAAAGCTTGATATCTTATTTACGAGCCGAGATTTCTCGTAACCACCAAATATGCTCTTAAGGGCTCGGAACAGTACTCCAGAGCAGTTTCGGTAAAAATACGTTCCAAATATTGACAAAAACAAGCCAAATCTCCAAACGGTGCCCTTAATTTTGTCATAGGAATTTTGGACTCATTTCAATCAACCCAGTTTTCTGGAAGACTGGGTAGGACGATTCACTTGAAAATTTGGAAATACAAACAGTAATAGATTATCTAGTTTTCGTATAAATTTCGGTTCTTTATCTTGCACCAATTAGAAGATATGCTCAGAGACGTGATTTTGACTACGGGTTGTCCTTAACTGTAGTTAGCTACCGTACCTAATGAAATTCTGTAAATTTTTCTGGAGTAGTTCCGCTCATTTTAATCTCTCGCCCTTGAACATTTCCTGACGTCCGTATTCGAAATATCTGCTTTAATACTAGAGAACGTGCTTTCAAGGAAAGCTCGTGAGATTTAATTCGGTCTGATAGATGGTGACATCGCAAAATTCTTTTTTCTTCAGAAGCAAAGCATTCGCTTCATGCAAGGTTTGAGGCTGCAGAAACAAAACATTTTCTTATTAACAATGACATGAGAAGTCTCAAATGAGACAGTAATAAACTCAGTCAATCTGACAATAAGCTTTCTATTGTAACTTGATTGTTACATACTTCAGAATTCAGTCGATTTTTTGTCATTAAGTATTTCTTTTTTTAACATGGAAAAGATAGGGCCATCCGAATAAATGGGGATCGAAGTTTGCCGCATTTTTGTATGTATGGGCGAATTCATTTACGGAAGCAGAGGGGGTTCTCAGGGAATTCCTCCGCCAAGTTTGTGCCGTTCCACAGCTTTACGTTTGCTTTACAAGCTTGACTCTGTCTCGTTTAACACGAGACAAAACTCGGTGTTGCTCTCTTATGCGCCAAGAACTTATGCCCCACTCTGTATGCCTATCTGGATTCTAATTTCCCAAAAATGATTTCTGCGATTCTCGACATAAGTCTATGTATATTAAATTCTTGTTATGTGACCAAGTTAATTTAAACTATTCAACCTGGATTTCTACAGTAATGGAAAATATGTTTCTTCCATTTTTTGTATTATCAAGCCGAATTGGTAAATTTTTCCCAGATATTTACATTGAATTGAGTAAACTTAACTATGAAAATCAAGTAGAAACTGAAGTAATCTTATTCTGATTGAAATTAGTGGATAGAAAGTATGGATGTTCATACCAAAATCATATGCGACTTTAACATCCTAAGTTGCTAAGCCAATGCTCGAACATTTTGATCTAACCACAACCACGCCATCTACATATCCAGAGACGACGAGTCAGCTCGTCCAGTCAATACTGAAATCTGCAGTACTTGGAGAACTATTTTATCGATATGCCCGTTATGTGACAGTGGCTAGGACCGTCTGACTCGCAATTTTCTCTTGGAGAACATGGTAGAAGGTCAAGTTTTTCCGCGTCGCTATCATGACAATTGTGGCAGTGCAACAATGAATGGATTAGTCTTAAAACCACATGAGGAATCATGTGGCTGGTTTCATTGGATTCCTTCTGGATAAAACGATTCCATGAACGGACGAGGAGCGCGGCATTACTAAGCGTGCTGCTGACAAACGCTCTACTTACTTTTATGACACTTTATATCCCCGTTATTGATTTATCGACTATTATGGAGTCAATTTTTTCATGATGGTTAGTGATTTTCAAGTCTTGGAAAGCGCACGAGCAGCGGAGCTTGGAGACATGGAGACCCGAAAATTCTGGCGTCAGCGTCCGATGACTCCACCGTTCGTGTTTGGTCCACTGAAATGTGTCGACCCATCGGAACACTCAAGATGAAAGCGAACATATTCACAGTGGAATTTTCTCCACAACAGACCTATACAGTTGCCGTTGGTGGAGCCGATCGGAACATCTACATGTTCGATCTTCGTAAAGCTTCTAGTCCAGTCAGCACTCTTGTCGGTCACTGGAGAACTGTGAGCAAAATCAAATTCCTCACCAAGGACACATTTATGAGCTCATCAATAGATAACCAGCTGTTGCTTTGGAGAGGTGGTGAAAACAAGCCTGTGCACTATGGCCATTAACGATTACAACAAGCCGATGATCTACAGCGGCACGCGTCACAACGTCCTTGTATGTTTAAAAATGAACCATGTGAAAAACTCTTCGGAGCTTCAGTGAAGCTGGTAACAAATCTGCGGTAGTTAATTCAAGAGTTATCTACATAAAATTAATTCGTAAAATAAACTAAAAAGCTTCAACCTGCCTCAGGCAAGCTTCATCAGCAATTGGGGCCACACTTTTGTTCAATCGCTTATGGTGCCGCGGATTGAACGCGGCTATTGTTAATGGCATACTTCAGCATCAAGTCCAGGACGCAGACTGCATCAATTATAACTGTAACTAACCTTATATGACTTCTCTTGAAGTGATTCTCATCTAAAGAAATTATGACGAGATATTAGAAGCTTGTCTCTGCTTTCCTTTGCAGATATGATGAGCCCGTGCTCACACCCGACCTTGATGAAAACAAAGTCTCGTATTTTCACTTCCAATTATATGGAGGGGAGTATTCAGTTCCAATCATTCGCGAGCATCTTGCCTTGAAGGTCTTGTGGAATTTCTTTGGAAAGAAAGCTAACCAAGAGGCTAAGGGTCGCAGTCGTATGCTCACTTTAATTCTTAGTTAGGCCAAACATTTTGTAGAATTTTTGTAGAAGCTTGAGGGCAATGTTCATGACTCTTTAAATGATTGAAAATGACAAAGCTTTGGATAAACTTTTACCTTGCACAGTGTATTCATTCATTATTCACGCCCACAAAACATTGGTTGTGTGATTTCACTAAAATAGATTAAGACTTTGCAGCTCCTTGAACCCAGTTTCGTAGTCCTGGAAAAGGAAACATTCGCTAGGTACAACTAGCCAGCCGAAGAATCACCAAAACCATTGTTGAACTTAACACATTACTGAGTTTTCATGACAACAACAAAATATTCGTTACACCGTCTTGGTGTAGACTCAGTAAACAACATCTTGTTAAACAAACTGGCTCTCTTGACTTCCAGAAGTAAAGCGCGTCGCAAATACGAGGAAGATGGACAAAACTATAACAAGTACAATTTTTAATTAATTATACTAACTATCTTTCTTGAATGACCAACTAGTCAATAGCAAGTTACGTAAAGTGTCAGAGGTACTAAGGTCCGCAACTGATGGGCCTCCCGTCTCGATCACAATTTTCAGGATGTACAGACGCAGACCAAACTTGTAACCAGTTGACAACACCAGCAGTAGCAGCGTGGACTCTTCCACATGGAATCAGCGATTCAACCTCAAAATATTTCCTTTTCATAATACAAACAAACATAATGAATAATTTCCACCTGAATTTTAATTGATACACTGTCTGGCTAAATCGCAACTCACCTGAAGGGAACTTTTCCCACTGCTTTGTACATCCAGCAATAGATCGTTCAACTTAAAGCCATCAAAGTCATCAGTCATCACCGAAACCAAGGCGACGGATCCAAGCGCTCGCATTGCTATTGCCAAAGCGCAAATGGCAAAATCAGATTTTGGAATCTGCCACAATTCCAACAAAACTGATACTAGAAATGAATAAAAAAAAGCATCACAATTCAAGTAGTAATTAATGAATAGTAATCCTCCGTCCACCTCCGACTTTGTTATGCAAGCCTTCGCCTCGTCCACACGGTGGTGGTGGTTGATTGATCAGCCTGGTGGATTGATTTTCAAATGAATTTTCTCCCACTTTCCCCACCCACATGCTTGATGGTGAAAGGTGAAAGTAATGCAGCCCGCACCAGTGGACTTGCAAGGATGCATGTCCACACAGGGAAATGGAAAGGCGAGGGATTTTATATTATAAACTAACTAAACTTTATAATAAAAACAATTTTAGCCATATTGTGACTTGAAAGGAAAACTTAGGGCTGACCCAGAGGCCCATAGGCGTCAGTCGTATTCTCACCTAATGTTGGTAAAAACGACCCAGAGTCGTTACCAACCGGGAGAATTCTTGAATTTCCTCAGTAGGAAGCCGCTGATGGTGTTCTCAATGTATTGTCTATTGATCTGGACAACAAATGTGGTTTCCCTGTGGAGGAATCCTCGGTCTGCTCGCTATGTCACATCCCTGCTTCCATCGGATCTCATCCAGTGAGCCCTCCTTCCTGTACCCGTTATGTATGGATATTTCTGGGCATTTCAGTGGACTCTGGCCTACTTCCATCCCACTCTCACAGTTGTCTGCCCTTTCATCATCAGCAAAGCAATATAACTCATGAGGTATTACAATTATTACGTCATTAACTATTGTGATCATTATGGCTAGATTGGGACATTTTAGATGTGGAAAGTCTACAAGAAAAAACCCTTTGGCTGTGAGGCAAGGAAATGGGAAATTCTGCAGGCAGAGTTCAATCAGATTTTCCGTTGGTACGTCTAGTATCTTCAGGTTATCTGTAGTTTGATTGTAATCATGGCAAGCTACGCGGCCGTTAGAGTGGAGGGACCGCAGAGACTTCGGAGTGCTGTTGTCGCTTTATCCATCTTCACGTTACTGCAATACTGGATCAGGCAGCTTGCAAATGTGTATGAGAGTTCTAAGGAAACGTTGAAGGAATGGAAGCAAGTGAGTCACCACCATGGTGCTTGCTTTCGCAAGTTTCTCAGGGCTACACGACCTCTGCGTGTAGAACTTGGTACCTTCTTCTATGCTGACATCGGAGTTGTGCTCACACTCTTGAGCATAATTTCAGAGAATACTAAAAGTCTTTGAATGGCAGCCTAAATTGACGTATCCGAACACTTAAGAAAAAGCGTTAACATTTTATCAGCCATTTGTAAAGTTTGCGGCTGACTGTAATTTTGCGGAGGTTTCAGAAATTTATTTAATAAAAAATGACAGTTACTTTTCCCAAATGCAGCAGGGAACGGATTCTCCATTTTGACATTTGGCTTCATCGCACGACCGACACTCGGGCACATTATGGCGTCACCTGGTGACCAAAGCGAACGAGCTGAGCACTCATTTTCGTCATCGTTGCTGGGTGTATCTAATTGCAATTTTTTAGTCGTTTAATGGGACCTAATTTAGTTTGAATTCTGAACTTTTGAGGTTTTTAAAATAAAAGCAAGTTTTGGATGGGCTAATTTTCGAAGAGAAAAATAAAAATCGAGAAAGATTTCTGCATAAACGGAAACAAAATATCTATGAATGACAGAATTTACTGCACTCATTGGCATAATAGGCGGCAATCATTATTTGAGTTCCACGTGCTTTAGTTTGTCCAGACATTTTTTTTATTAAGTTAACACTGGTCTACATTATACTTGAATTGATCTGGATTTCAGGGTTTTAAACAAATGACAACTTAAGAAATAGAGTTTTTAGAAGTCCTGAGCATGTCTGATGAGACTGACAAATTTGTTACTTTAGTTGCTTCGTTGAAAGGACAGGAGCAGGTTCGACGTCGAGTTCGAAAAGATGTGATCCAGTCTGATTCGGCATTTCTCAAAGAATACATTGAGGATGGAGCCGCCGAAATCAGGATTCCTCTGAAACGACCCGAGAACTTGAATTGGATCCTCGAGTAAAAGCTCATTTTTCCACTTAAAAACGTACCCCATGTCCCTGTAGCAATATCCAGAGAGGACTCATAGCGACATTGATTCTTATTACAGATATCTCTATGAAGGGCAGTTAACGACCTCAAACGAAGTTGATCTGGAGAGTTTATGGAACGATGCGAAAATTCTTGGCCTTGTGAATCTTCAAAAAGTTTGCGTCGACAGGCTGGCGGACACAGTTTCGTTAGATTCCTGGATTCAGAAACTGGAATTCTCACACGCTGAAGGCTGCCATGAGCTGGAATCAATTGTTCTGGGTTTTTTAAACGACAATTTTAAAGATTGCTCCAATAGTTTGGGATTTGCATTGCTCAGCATAGAACAGGTAATGACTTTTATTATTTTTTAAACATTTATACTGACATGTTTGAATGGTTTAGATGACTAATTTTTAAACGCTATAACATTTAAATTTGTAGATGGTTCAAGTTCTACAGCTGCCAACTGTTCAGACAAACATGACGGAATCTGACAGGATCGGTCTAATCCTTGATTGGATAAAGGCCAATGAAGACTATCGATGCTCTGAGGGTCATCGACTCCTGGAGCAAGTCGATCTCATGAATTTGAACGAGAGCTCCCTGCACAGGATTTTCGATGAAGAATCCGCTTTACGGGATTGGCGCTCTGTTGCTATTTTCGAGAGAGCCATTCGACTGAAAAGAATCAAAGAAGAAGACAGGCAAATGATCAACATTAAGCATGAAGTAGCTTCTGAAGATTCTGCATTCAGGTTTTCATTGAAGCAAGATACTAGTTCGCCGTCGTCGTCGTCCATTTATGAAGCGATGGACACGGTCGAAAGCAATGATGATGATTCATCTTCATCCCCACCGAAGATTCCCAGATTTGGATATTCTCAAGCGGAAGTTGAGCCCTCTGCAAGAAATCAACGCGCGACTGGAACTCAGAAACAAATTTTGTATTTGAGGCAACGCAGCAACGGTCCCACAAGCTTGAGCTTTGTGACAATTAGCGCTGATTATATGTCCCAACCTCAGGAAGCACTGGGCAGTTTGCCAAAGTATATCCATGGGGTTCCCAAGCTAATTTGGGATCAGGAAGCTCAGACTTTGTTCTTCCTTGGAGACTTTGTTGAAAATGGCTGCAAATTTCCCTCAGTAAACTACATGGATGGTAACGGAACCCCTCAGTTGACTGCATTGCCAAAAATGATCTATCAGAGGCATCTATATCAACCCTTATTTTTGAACGGAAGTGTCTACGTGGTACGTGAGTTGTGCGCGTTGTTCATAGTGCAATTCAATGTCTAATTGCAGTGAAACTTGGATGAATTTTTGCTTCCAGTTTGGAGGATCCCAAAATCTCAGCTACAGCAGCAAGAACAGGTTTTCCAAGGCTGAAGTTTTGGATACCACTGCTCCTACGGCGGAATGGGAATGGCAGTCAATCGCTTCTGTGAATCCTAAACGCGATCTCTACGCAGCTACATATCTTGATGGAAAAATCTACTTGGTAAGCTCGTTGAAGTTAA